>VMDR010001388.1:77752-129969 GCA_007922815.1 Macrotus californicus | reverse complement strand
AAACATTGATTGGTTGCCCCCTGTATGTGCCTTGACTGAGGATTGAACCTACAACCTAGGTATGTACCCTGACCAGGAATCAAATCTCAAACCCACAACTGTTTGGTGTGTGGGATGATGCTCCAAACAACTGAGCCACCCAACCAGGGTAAGGATTTTTGTTTTAAATAGGAAACCAATATGACCACATTTGCCTTTTAAGAAGTTCTTTCAGGTTAAAAAGTGGAGCTCAGAAAGGAGTAAGAATAGATACAAGGAGATCAACAAAAGTTATTGCTAAAGTCAAAGCGAGGGAGACAATTCAAAGGGAAAAGAATGGGTGGGACCCAACCTTGAAGGGTATTTCATGGCTATGTGAGGCAGTTTAATGTCACCAAGTCTTGTTGATTTCTTTTCCCCAAATGTCTCTCATACCTATCCTTTGCTTTTTATTTCTGTCATCTTGGCCAATAAAATTATTGCTCTGATAGAGTCCTTTCTTCATATTTTTATCAGTATACCTACTGATTTCCTAATTCCTAGCTGAATCTAATGTTATCCACCCTCCCACAACCTGGTTCTCTGGCTCTCCATAACTGGTTTAACTATGTCCCATTACTTTCCTGTACACCCCCCCCCCCCAGTCTGTTAAGGGGGCCTTCTCATTGTTCCAAGTATATTATATGCCCATTTTTCTTCTCCCAGCGTGGAATGCCTAAATTATACCTAATCTTTGAGAATCTAACCCATTTCACAAAACGTCTATAATCTACATGCACCCACACTCATCTCACCTTTCTCTAAACTGCTACAACGGCTAGCATATACTGCTCTAACTTTTTTCTTGAGGGTAAATGTCATCCTCCCATCCTCCCTCCCTTCTTTCTTTCTTTCTTATTTATTTTTAGAGAGAAGGGACAGGAGGGAGAGAAACATTGATGTGTGAGAGCAACATCGATTGGTTGCCTCTTGTACACACCCTAGTTGGGGACCTGGCCCACAACCCAGGCATGTGCCCTGACTGGGAATCAAACCAGCGACCTTTTGCTTTGCTGGACCATACTCAACCAACTGAGCCATGCCAGTCAGGGCTCTCCCATTTCTTGTGCCCTCACAATATTTAAGACAGTGATGGGAACATGAATGTTCAAAACGTAACCGATCCATCAGTTTTTATATGTTTAATGATTGCTAGTTTGGTTTAAAGTTAATGTATGCTGCATTGTAAGGCTAACATAATTTTGCACAGCATGGCACACACAACATAGCTTTATTACTTCTTTTTAATACTTAGATGTTTCCATTTGTTTTTTTATCTTTTACTCCTCACAGACCTGACCACATGTTATCTATCAAAAGTAGATACTCAAGCCCTGGCTATTGTAGCTTAGTGGACTGAGCGTGGGCTGTGAACCAAAGGGTCGCCGGTTCAATTCCCAGTCAGGGCACATGCCTGGGTTGCAGGCCAGGTCCCCAGTAGGGGGCACATGAGAGGCAACCACACATTGATATTTCTCTCCCTTTCTCTCCTTCTCTTCCTCTCTCTAAAAATGAATAAATAAAATCTTTAAAAAAATGCAAACCCAAACCACAATGAAATACCACTTCATACCCACTAGGATGGCTAGAATGAAAAAGAAAGACAGTTAGTGTTGGTGAAAATGTAGAGAAATTGGAACCCTCACAAATTGCTGATGGGAATGTAAAATGGTGTAGCTGCTTTGGAAAACAGTGTGGCAGATCCTCAAAAGGATATAAAAAACTCATATGACCCAGCAATTCCAGTCCTAGATATCTACTCAAGGGAAATTAAAACAGAAGTTCACACAAAAACTTACACACAAATGTTCATAGCAGCATTATGCACAATAGCCAAAATGTCGAAACAACCCAAATACCTATCAACTGCTGAACAAATAACAAAATGTGGTATATCTCTATAATGAACTATTATTTGGTAACAAAAAAAGAATGAAGTATTGATACATATTATTACATGGATGACCCTGGAAAACTATGCTAAATGAAGACACAAAAGACCACATATATGATTTATGTGAAATGTCTAGAACAGGCAAATCCAGAGACAGAAATAGAGTAGTGGTTGCCTAGGGGGAGAGGAGTTGGGAGGAAATGGGGAGTGACTGTTACTGGGTACAGCGTTTCTTTTTGGGGAAAAAAATTATCTAAAGCTTTAGAGAATACTAAAACCATCACTGGCCCACTTTAAATGGCTGAATTTGGTATGTGACTATCTCAATGAAGAAGTTAAAAAAAGTAGATACTCAGTAAAGCCATAATCAAATGGTTATAACAGAACTGTTCAATTCTATTTAATTTACTGAGTATTAACTATATCCTAGGCATGGTGTTGAACTTGAGGGATAATACAAACATGACTAAGATGTGGTCCTCAAGCTTTATATATTAATATATTTGATGTCTTAGAATCTAACTGGCTAGAAAGTAAAATCTAATAAACTGGGATTGTTTTCTTTGGATTGCAACTGAGAAATTCAAGTTGCTAAATTAACAAAATATTTCATTTTATAAAATGATTTTTACTCAAATCAAATCCCAAGGACAATAAATATGAGGGAAGTTCAAGCACACTTTAGACATAGCTCTCCTTCATGTTACCCACTACGAACTTATTCAATATCTATGTGGGATTTACTAGGTAACATAATTTTATCTCAATTCTATACCATTTTCCTTAAAATGTTTTAATACCTGCTTCTCTTTTCTGTTTCTTCTCTAGTCTTTGTTTTAGGCTTTCTGGTTCCACACTGTCCTCTTGAGGGCTTCCTTCAGTATTTTCATTCTAAAAGATAGCAAGATATTCAAAGTCATGAAAAGCAGGGACCTACAGCCAAGATTGCTCTACCCAGCAGAGCTATCATTTAGAATTGAAGGGTAGATAAAGTGCTTCCCAGACAAGAAAAAACTAAAGGAGTTCACCATCACCAACCCATTATTATATGAAATTTTAAAGGGACTTATTTAAGGAGAACAAAACTATGAGCAATAAAATGGCAATAAATACATATCAACAATTGAACCTGAAACACACACTAAGCAAAAGAGAAAAACAGAGACAGAATCATGGCTATAGAGAGGGTTTTGACAGTTGCCAGATGGTGGGGGGTGTGGGAAAATGGATGAAGAGGTGAGGGGAGTTGGGAAGAGGTGAGGGGAGTTGGAAGTACAAATAGGTAGTTACAGAACAGCCATAGGGATGTAAAGTACAGTATAGGAAATGGCGTAGCCAAGGAACTTACACGCATGACCCAGGGGCATGAACAATGGTGTGGGGACTGCCTGAGGGAGTGGGGAGTGCTGGGTAGAGGGAGGCAAAGGGGGAAAAATTGGGACAACAGTAATAGCATAATCAATAAAATATAATTATTAAAAAATAAAAAGTAAAAAAAAGATAGCATGATGAAAATGGTCACATTCTGCCAAGTTTTATTACTTGGAATAATATAAGGTCAAATATACAAATCTATATCTTGTCAAAGAGTGATTTTTTTTCTTTGGGTTCTAGCTAAGAGCGTTGAATAAAGGTATAGATATGACCTTTTTCAAGATACTTAAACATTTAAAAAATCAGGCTCATAAGAAAGGAATGTTATGATTAGATGTAGGCTAAATCCCAAACTACAGGAGTAAAAAATTTATGATATAATTTGTTCAGTTTTATGTGGAAATAAGCCTAAAGTATTTTACATATAATGTTTTCATGAGTATTACCTTAATTTTCCTTTTATTTTTCTTTTCTGCCTCTGCTTTCATCTCTGTGGTCACTCGGGGGATGACTCTTTTTCCACTGGGAGAAGGCAAAACTTCAGCCATTTGTGCTTTCTTCCCCTTTGCTTTCCCCCCTTTCCCAGGGAGTCCTACTTGTTCATCTTGTTTTTCCTTGGCTTCAACAACCTAAAAAAAGGGATAGAAGAAAGCAAGTTTATAAGCTAACAAAGACGTTACAACATCTTTATATTTCACAGAGATAGCATAAAATACAACAGTTAAACTGACTTCAATTTGTTATACCTTAAATTTGGGATAACCTGTTCCATAACTAAGTATACCACCACAACAGTGAAGATATAATTTAAGGCTTTGGACAATGTGGAGACAGAAGACTGGGTTCTACTCTTGATTTTGCCACTGAATCTTTTTGAGGATGAAGAGGGGAAATGAGATTAGGGATAAAATACATACATACATATTTGTAAACTCAAAAAATAAGGATGTAATTCCAGTAATGTACACTTATCCAATCAGCTGATTGTAAGTTGGACATCATTCTGAAGTGCAATAATATGAATTTGCATGTTAATCCTTTTAGCTTAATTTATGAAATGCTTTTTCTTATGTTAAAATAATGTCGGAAAATTGTATTAGTGAAATTAAGTAACAGGGGATCTTCTGAAACTATTAATTAGCCTGAAAAGTCAACCGTCTTTGTCCTTTTCGGTTGACTTAGGGGGACTGTGTTGAGATGGTCTTCTCTCACATTTATATGCTCTTTATCTTCTTAGTCTCAATAGGTCAAAAATCAACTCCTGCCCTTTCTTTGTTCAAAAACTTCCAGGTTAATATGTTTCCTGGCATCATCTACTTTAGTTTTAAACAATTTGTTCTTTTGAATCTATTATTTTATTAATACAAATTCTAACATGGGCATTTTAAACTACACACCTCTAGCTCTTCAATAAAAGCAGCCAAGTCTTCCTTCCACAAATCTGCTGGACTCTTCTTCTTTAATGTTTCTAGCTCTTGCTCCTTCATTAAATAGTCAGGAAATTAAGAGTTAATTTATGGGCATACACAGCATTTTCATCAAGCACACAATGAAGTTTTTGCTTTAACGACTGGAACACAGTGGAGCCACCTGCACCAGCCACCAGCAACTCACTTTCTCATTTCTTAGTCTGCACAGTTCCTCCTTCCTCTCCTTGGTTAGGTACCAGAGAGGCATATCGAGAAGGTAGTTGAAAGTCGGTCCAGTTACAGGGTCGCTCTTTTCAGTCTCCTTTTCATGGTCACTCTCTTCGTTTTCTTCTTCATCTGGAACCTAGAGGAGGAATTAAATGTGGTCTTAACGGGAAATGTGGGACAGACATTAGATCATGTACAGTCTTCGATAATATAGAAAAATGCTGACCGAGAAATTACCTTTTGCTGGGCTTCTTTCCAAGCCTTCACAGGATCCGAATCATATCCCCTCTGAATCAAAACTTTAATTAATTCTTTCTTAGGCTTATTTTCTATTTAAAAAAAAAATGTAAACAGAGGTAATGGTTGGTATTGAGTACTATTTTAGGAAAGTGATAATGATTTTACCATATTAATTAAAAAATTTAAAAGTGGAAATTAGTAAACTGTCTTTTCTGTGTATTTGTACACCCTGGTACATACAGTTGACCCTCGAACAATGCTGGGGGTTGGGGCACTATCCACCGAATAGTTGAAAATCTCCATATAATTTGACTCCCCCAAAACTTAACTAATAGTCTACTCTGGACTGGAAGCCTTACCAATAACATACACAATTGATTAACATATATCTTGTATGTTATATATGTTATATAGTGTACTCTTACAATAAAGCTAGAGAAAAGAAAATATTAAGAAAAGCATAAGGTTCATGTGCAAGGTTTTCCTTTCTTTTTTTCTTTTGATTTTGAGAGTATGTTTATTAAAGCTGGGGAGAGTGAAACAAGGAAAAGCTTAGAATAGAAGCTGTAGGAGAGCCTAGGCAGGGTGTGAGTTTTTTCAAATTGTTGCAAACCTTCAAAAAATTTTCCAACGTATTTATTGGGAAAAATCCTGTGTATAAGTGGACCTGCCCAGTTCAAACTTTTGTTGTTCCAGGGTCAGCTATAGTTAAGGATTCTCTCTAAACCAGCAATTTTCAACCTTTTCCTCTCATGACACACATAAAACAATTACTAAAATTCTGTGGCACATCAAAAAATATATTTTTTGCTGATCTGACAAAAAAAGATATAATTTTGATTCATTCACAGCAGATGGCTACTGTTGTGTTAGCTGTTGTCATTTAATTTGACAATCTAAGGGAAAAGAGGTCAATACCCCTGAATAAATGGTAACATATTGCATGTTTTAAAAATTCTTGCGCAGCACACTGGTTTATCATGGCCCTAAACCACTGACAAATGTAAATTACCACAAGGTGGCAGTCAAATCATGCGAGGTTGTGACCTAATCATATACAACTCAGCAAGACAATCCAAACCTTCATTTCTGGTCTCTACCTCAATTATACTCCCTGGTTTTTAAAAATTCCAGTATTGGATTGGGCAAGTTTTTAGTGCCACCACGCACATATGATTTCTCCATGTTGCACCCGCTCCCTTTTTGTATAGAACCTCTCTTCCAATACTGACAGTAGCCCATACAAACTTCACTTTTCGTTTTCTTTGTGTCATGTTCAGTATTACTCGTTTTAGTCTTGTCTTAAACAATATCTGTGAAATTAAGGGGTTGATATGTTAGTGTTATTTTAAAAAAATATTCATGAAATTGCCCTGGCTGGTGTGGCTCAGTGGATTGAGTTCCAGCCTATAAACCAAAGGGTCACAGGTTCAATTCCTAGTCAGGGCACGTGCCTGGGTTGTGGGCCATGTCCCCAGTAGGGGGTGCACAAGAGGCAACCATACATTGATGTTTCTCTCCCTCTCTTACTCCTTTTCCCTTCCCCTCTGTCTAAAATAAATAAAATTTAAAAAAAAAATTCATGAAATTGAACATGTAACAATTGAATTAAACATTTTTGTGTACCACCAGAAAAATTTCCTCTGATCACCAGGAACTTGTGTTGTCATATTTTGGGACCTGCTATTTAATCCAGTAGCCTGAGTCAGTTGCCCAGCTTTCCTTGTTAGCCCTGGCTAAGAATTGAGCTATCTCTTTTAACCTTCCTTTTACCAAGCTTTAGTCAAAACTGATCTTTCTGGTCAGTTAAACCCCGACTTGTTTGTTTCTAGAACATCTTAAAAAATTCCCTAAGACGTGACTCTTTCACGCTTAAGGACACAATTTACTTATAATAGAAGCATTTATAATCTTATTGCCAGCCCTTTTTTCTGTCAGACTTTCCTCTTGATCAGTTAGTTTACACAGGCACCTCTGTTAGCTCTTTATTCTGTCTAACTGTCAACTAAATCTTGATTTCTCAAGATGTTCAACCTAGGAAAAGCTGTGTCTTTCAAACTATAAAAGACCTAATTAAGTATTTCAAAGAAATGCTCATTTAAGTAGCCAGCTGAACTAAATGGCTTTTGCCCTCCCTCCCACCATTACTCTCACCAAAAATGTTAAAAGGCAGTTTGGCACAATTGTGGTTTAGTACAAGTGGTCATTGCAAACACATACCAATGATTATTTTGCCGTCTATTTTCTCCAAGATAAAGCGTGCCTGATTGTTCAGTTTAGCAGATTCGGCACCAAGCATTCCTAGAAGCCACTCTTTCCTTAATCCATAATATTTTAGCCTGAGTTCAAAGAAGTCTCTTAGAATATCCAGCACTGTGTCATATTTCTTTAAACAGCCTACGTGGTCAAAAAGCACCTGGAAAAGAAAAATAAGAGTAGAGCCAAAAATAGGTAAATTGGCTAAACTTTAATGGTTTTAGAGGAATGACTTTATTCTTTCAAAACATAAAATTAGCCTATGATTGCCTTTTAAAATTGATATTAATCTTAATATAAATGGAAACATATGTATCTCATAAAACAAGGCGTACCATAGAGTTGCACGTGAGACTGGTTTGGAGTTTGAAGACTTTGTGGAGTCCAGCTCTCTCGGCCTCAGCCAGTTTCTCTTCAGTCATCTTCACCACAAACTTCACTGTGGTGTCTGTATGGTATTCCCTGTAATCTGTTATGAGAGGCGGCGTCTTCTCGGTGCCATTCAACATGGGTTCTAGAACCTGTTCTTTGTATGTCTAAAGAAATACATAATCCTTTTGTAAGTTTCTGAAACATAGGTTCCTGAATATTCAACAAGCCTTAGTACAAAAAGTATTTCTGCTGATCACACACACACACACACACACACACACACACACACACACTCAGTTACACACCTGGGTCCATGTTCTGATGGGAAGCTCTGAGATTTCAATGGTTGTGGAATTAAGGATAGCCACTTCACCACTAATGACATATTGATTTGAAGCCAGCTCTTCAATAGTGCCCTTGAAGTTCTTGTAACTTGGAAGCTAAATTGGTATTTTTAAAAAAGAACATTTTCTAAATATGACACTAAGAACAGAAACCACAATAGCATTAAACAATAAATCTTAACATTTAAGTGAAATTAATTGTATATTTATGTCCTCTTTAAGCACATAGTCTACCGAATTGAAACCAGAGGAAAACTGAGGTTCCTAATACACACAAAATAGTTACCATTGGCAGAGGTTCTTCTCCATCCATCAATCTCCTGATGTTATTCACAACTTCACGAATATCAAAGTTGGGTATTTTGCAGGACCAGCCAGTACCAATTCCTTCAGCACCATTTATCAGCACCATGGGTATAATAGGAATGTACCATTCAGGCTCCACACGCTGGTTGTCATCATATAAAAACTTTAATGTGTGATCATCTTTTGGTGGAAATAACAACCGAGCCAAAGGGCTAAAGAAAACAATCAAAGAAAGTTATTTTACAAAAATACTGGCATTGACAAATTAACTTTCATGAAAAGTACATGTGTTAACCTCTTATCTATGCATGAAAATTACCTTGGCTTTACTTGCTGACCAATATTCACTTAACAATATTTACTGAGCACCTTCTATGTGTCAGGCACTGATAACACAAAGTCTCAGCTTCCAAGGAGTTCACAGGGAGTGAAACAACAAACACACATTTTGTCAGGTGGTGCAATAAATGCTAAGAAGAAAAATAAAGTAGATGAGAGTGATTGAAGGGGTGCTAAGGAATAGTGGGTACCTTCTGACAGGAAAACATGTGAGCAGAAACGAAATTGAAGGAATGAACTGAGGTTATCTGCAGAGTATTGCAAGCAAGAGGGACAAGTAAGTAAAAGGCCGTGAAGTGGGAGTGTGCTTGGCATGCATAAAGAGGCCAGGTGTGTTTGGAGCACAGATAATGAGATGGAATCAAAAGATACGGGGAATGAGTGCATAGATCATACAAGGTTTGGTTAAACTAGGGCTTTAGATTTTACTGTAAATGAAGCAGTTGGAAGGTTCTGAACCAGTGACCTATTTTTAAATAATTGGCTCCCATAAGAAGGAAGGAGAGTAGACTAAATTATAATTGTTTAGATGAATGGTATGGCTTGGTATTTTTCCAATGCAGAGCCCATAGGATTTGAAAATGGATTGGACACGAAGTGGCAAAAAGAAGTCAAGGTGACTTCAAGGTTTTTAGCATGAGAATTAGAAGGACGCATTCCATTTACTGAGACAGGATTTTGTCTTGGACTTATGTTGGAGTTGCTTACTAGATATCCAAGTGATGCATGTTAAGAGGACAGTCAGACACAACAGTTTAGAGAGTCGGGGCTGGAGTCATCCGACTGAATGGGCGAGGCGTCACCCACGGATGGGAAGGAGCTAGTGGGAAGAGGTCTGGTGACGGAGCTTCGAAGCAGACCAGTATTTAATAGTTGGGAAGATGAGAAGAACCCAGCAAAAAGGGCTAATAAGGAGGACAACCAACAGTCTGGTGTCTTGGAGGCCAAATAAAAAATAGAGTTTTAAGAAGGATGAAGTGATTAACTGTATCCAGTGCTGCTGAAAGGTTGAATAAGTTGACAGCTGGGGACTTGACCATTCATAATGTACTTTTCATAGACTTGTAAAGGATGTACAATTTCAACTGTGGTATTTAGGAGGAATCAAGCTCTTCTTTACTCTGACCCAAATTCTGCAGCAGGGTTTCTCAACCTGCTGACATTTTGGGTCAGAGAATTCTTTGTTGTGGGGGGCTGTCCTGTGCCTTACAGGGTGTTTAGTATTATCCCTGGCCTCTGCCCACTAGATGCCAGTAGCATGGCTCTACCAGTTAAGACAGTCAAAAATGTCTCCAGACACTGCTATAATACATGTCACCTGGGGGGCAAAATCTATCCTGGTTGAAAACCACTCTCTATATAAAGAAAGAGAGGAAAACATAAGAAATGGAAGTAAAAACATTTATTGTTTGGTAAGGAAACAATATATCTAAAGGATTCAAAGTCTATGGCTATCAAACAAACAGAATTTTGTCTATCTGCTCATAGCAAGGAGTAGCATAATTAAGCTTTAATGAGCTAGTTTTTTGTTTTTTTTCTCTCTCCCTTGCCCACTCTCTACAATCAGTAAGTAAAAAATTTTTTAAAGGTACATTTTCTCATTAATTGAATTTTTAAATATTTTTTGTCAACAAAATCTCACATTATTTCAAAATTGGAAATGGCAATTCACCAGAAATTGAAGGCGTTACCCACCTGAGCATTGTGAAGATGTATCTAGGACTAGCAGAATCCTTGCCACCATGCAGCCTGGTACCAAACTGACCAATGGGCTGCAAGAGGTTCAGATTATTGCTACCCACAAAATTCTGAGCCAAATTGATAATGGTCATCATTAGTGACATCTGAGGAAGGAAAAGATTTGTTAATCTGATCTGTAGGCTTTTAATAATACATACCCATTATTATGACTAAGCCGTACGATAATCCTGTAAGATGTATAAATGTTTATTGAGTTTGCCCAGATAAGTACATGGCAGATGTAGTGCTTTAACCCAAGACTTAGGCTCCAAGTTCAGGGCTCTGGCCTTCCAGTAATTTCAATCAAGTCCTTACAGGCATAGCTCCTTTCTTCACCCAAAGCAGAGTGAAAAATTCCCTACTTTAAGTCACAACACTTTGCTCATTTCTACTCTAGCATGTATAACTTTATTCTGTAGTTGTGCTTTGGCTCTCTTGGTTAAACTGATTATACCTTGAAGGTAAGAAACATTATCTTTGTATACCTGGTAGACGGTAAACATTCCACAAATCTTTGTTGTATCAACATTTACTGAGCACCCACTGTATTTTAATTGAAAGCAGCAAGGAAGACAATCATTACATTTAAAGTTCTAGAAACTTATAGGCAGTCCAGTTTTTTAAAACATAATGAATACAAAAAAAGCAATGCAATCACAAAATAAAGAAGAATGTATGTTTGTGTAAAGTCAAATAATTCAAACGTATAAAAAATTTGAAGCCCTGGCTGGTGTGGCTCAGTGGATTGAGGTTGGGCCTGCAAACAAAGGGTCACAGGTTTGATGCCCAGTCAGGGCACATGCCTGGGTTGTGGGCCAGGTCCCCAGTAGGGGGCACGTGAGAGGCAACCACACATTGATGCTTCTCTCCCTTTCTCCTTCCCTTTCCCTCTCTAAAAGTAAATAAATAAAATCTTTAAAAATAAACATTGGAAAGTTGGCGTTTCCAATTCCCAAGGATAACAAGTCAGTAATTTGGAACACATCCTCCAGACATTTTGCTTTACACATTGTCTGTCTCTTTCTCCCTCACCTGACACAGTGCAGAGCATTCTCAATGTCAGCACAGAGACTCACTTCAGTTATGTCACTGTCTCCATGCATGGATATGTTTCACTCAGGGGACATTTGTGATGTCTAAATTTTAGCATCAAAGTTATAATAAACATCTTTGAACACAGATCCTTATGAATACCCTTATGTAAATATTATTTTTTAGAAATAGGATTTATTAGGTCAAAGTGTAAGCACGTAATCTTGTGTGATAGATTTCACCAAATTGTTCTCTGCTGTGGCCATACAAGCTTATAGTCTCAGTGTTTGGAGAATGGTTTTACAGGTTTTCTGCTGTCGTGCTTTCTGGAAACACTGTAGATTGTGTGTTTACCTCACCATGATGATAAGAGGACATCTCAGCCACTGACCCAGCTAACTGGGCAACTTTCACCTCTCGCTTGTCATTCCGTTTGAAACATGTAAACAAAACCTTTCTCTGACCTGGTTTCAAACCTTCAAAACGAAAGAAGTACAAATGTTAGTATCGTCAATTTAACTATCTCTGGGCATCGATTTCTATGTTATGATAAAAACAGACTAAAAAAACTGGAACTCACCATCCACCATAGATGGGATAGATCTCTCGTTATCAGAATTTGAGAACAGGATAAGTTCCTTGTTTATGAAGTCATTGTACGTCAGATATGTGGTAGTTTGCCCATACAAGTAGTCCTGGGGGACCAAAGAGAGTATTACATGATCTAGTTTAAAATAATGAAACAAAGAAACCTCTCAGTATTTTTAGGGTAGTAATTAAGTCCCTCAAAAATTCATAAGTATTTTGTTTTAAAGATAAAGAAATTTAATTGCTGCTCAATTTAATAAAGTGCACTCTGTTGTTAATTTCTTTTATGCCCAATATATTTATGTAGCAGTCTAAGTAAGAATAGGAACATGTACATAGCTATCAGTTATTATACTTTTTACTGAAATAACTATTCAGTAACTTAAATTTCTTCTATCAATCCTAAAAGGTCAGCAAATAGTCCATTTTGTGGGATATATTTAAAATTTTTTACCTCAGGAAGGCCAAGTAACTTCCGTTGTCTTCTATCCTCCATAAAATGAGTTAGCCACTCCTTTCGATCATCTGTCTGCTTTTTACTAAAGGCCTACAAATTAGAAGATGAAAAAGATATCACTGGTACTAATAGTTTCCAAAATCTCTTGTATAAAAACTGAAATAACGAAAACTCAGTTTTCTAAAATTATCGGTCCATTTCTCTGGGATATGCTTACTGAAAACATTCTAATCTAAAAAACATTCTATTATATAGAGATTTTAAATGTTTCAATCGACTAGCTAAAGCAATGATTATAAAACTAGAATGTATGTATGAAATACAATTCAAACTCACCAGGCTAATTGCAGCATCATCTTCAGGACCAGAATATTTGAACTGGATACGATGTCTTTTCATATCTGCAAAGTATTCTTTAGCTTCTTTTGATGTGCTGGTGCCCAGACCTATAGAACCAAGAATACCAAGTTATTCCACATAATTTTGTGTAATGGTATATTACATAATGAGAAGTTCTATACGAGTTTCATTGCAAACCTTTGTAATACTTGACTTTCCATTTTTTATGATTTGGTGTAGAATTCTTCCATTCGTCAAATTCAGGAAGACTATAGAATGCCATTTCTTGCTTGTTTTTGGACACCTGTGGTAAAGAACATATTGCTGTGACTTTGCACAGTGCTGGGTCTCCTACATACAACACACTTCACTTGTTAAGTGTGTATCAAAGTTTGAGAAGTAGGGCCTTCAAATATCCATTGGCAGGGGTGTCAAACTCATTATCACCGGGGGCCATATCAGCCTCATGGTTGCCTTCAAAGGGCCAAATGTAATTTTAGGACTGTATAACTGTAACTACTCCTTCACAGTTACCTGAAAGCTTGGCCCTGCCATTGGGTAGAAACAAGGTGCCGGGCCAGATAAAATAAGGTAGAGGACTGCAGGCCTTGTGTTTGCCACCTGTGCATTATGGTATCTTAGAAGTTAATATACCTTTACAATGGGAGTGATAAATTCCTCCAGAAAACGATGTCGCAGAAGAGAGGGCCAGTTGTGATGGATAAAATTAATCAGCAAGCCTTTGATGTGGGAACCATCTTGGTCCTAGAAATATTTGGAAGGCCAAACATAGGAGAATTGTTTAGAAACTAAAAAAGTTATGATTGACATACTGGTAATTTCTCAAATTTTTTTTTATGGGGATCAATAAAAAAAGGCTATTCAAATATTCAAAGACTATTCAAATCCAGACTCTTAACCTGCATATGTAGTACATATGATATAAACATAAGTATATGATTAGAGACAATAGCTAAATCTACAAGTAGTTAAGTAATTTCCTTTCATGGCAGGAAAGCAATGAAACATGCTTAATTTATTGCAACAATCTAAAGTTTCCGAAAAGCAAATCTGACCTGATCTGTCATAATCATTATCTTCCCATAACGAAGAGTCTTCAGTGAATCTTCATCTTCATAGTTTTTCTTGTACTGAAGACCCACAATCTTTATGATGTTGTTAATTTCAGCATTCTCCATGATCTGAAATGAATATATATTGTTTATAAATTTGAAAAGAACAAAGAAATACAATGGTGTATGTTGCTTGGATTTTCTTGAGCTCTGGTATTTTGAGTTATTATTAGCCTATACTTTAGTAAGTCAGAAGTATCTGTTAAGACATATAATGTACCCAATTTCTTAAAATAGAAAACAATTTAAAATATATTTTAAAATGCCCAAGGAGTGAATGAAACATCCAGCATAAAGTCCTGCATTATAAAACTAGATAGAGATTCTAAAGATACTTTTATATTCTACCTGTTTATGCGAAGCTTCTCGAACATTGAGTATTTTTCCTCTAAGAGGGAAAACCCCATATTTGTCTCTTCCAACCACACCTAGACCTGACACAGCCAAAGTTTTAGCTGAGTCTCCCTCAGTCAGGATAAGTGTACAGTCAGTAGAGTTTCGGCCCCCTAAAATAAAAACACACAAATTAATATCGGCACATTTAATTCAACCTCAAATATTAATTCAGACATGCTGTTAATAGCTTTGTGATAAAACACAAATAATTTACAATTCATAACAAGTTGGCTTAAGAGTAAAACAGAGCTAATAATTATATATATATTTAGCTAAAGTTCATAGTAAATAGAAGTCTTAGTTTCTTTGGCTAATTTTTCATATTTATACTAATGCTGAATATTTATTTGATATTATATGAAAAATACTTGTTAATGATGGGGTTCATTACATGCTACCCCAAAATATGGCACTTTGGCATACTGAGTATTTTAAGCTAAAGGAGTTTGAGAAAATGGTTGAAATAGGAAGATCTCTCAACCTCACCCCTCCCCCTTCTCCCCTGAAGCAGGTCATAAGACTCCCATTGTGATAAGTGCCCTCTGCACGCTCAGAAGAAACGACATTCGTATCTTCAAGAGTGGGGGACACTGAGGAGAATCTGGATGAACAGGCTTTACTGGGCTTCTTCAAGTTCACTACACTTAGCCCATACTCTTTGCTTATCTTTCCATGACTTTCCACTCTTCATCAAACCTGGCATAAAAACACTGAGATTTAACTATTTGTCTGGGGCTTCCTTTTGTCCTGTTGTCATGTAAAATTTACATTAAGTAAATCTGTATGCTTTTCTCCTGTCAACCTGTGAGTTTAATTTTCAGACCCAGCCAGGGACCTAAGAGAGTTGAGGAAAACATTTTCCTCTCCTCAGTAGATCAATATGTAAACATTTTTGTTCTATACCCTCAAACAATCATCTCAACGTTATTTATAACGGCCCAAAACTGGAAATGAACTAAGTATGTAATAACAGGGAATCCATTGATTTTTAACAGAGTAAAAATATTCTCTTGACATTAACTATCAAAGAAAAAATATTCATGGTATGCTGTTAATGAATAAGACAAGTAACAACTGTCAGACTTAAAGTTTAGAAACATTAAGTGTGTACCTGCATCATTGGCATCATCAAGTTTGGGAATTCCCTTGATTCTGTTATGTTTTACAGCTGAACACTTCTTGTTTAACTGGACTTGAGCCTTAAACTTCACCCAGTTTAGTATGCTTTCTACAATACCACAGCCAACTGCCTGAAAATGAGAATTCATGTTAGGGAAGAAGAGTTCTGTCAGAAATCTAGAATACAGATGAGCTCCTGTAAAAATAATTCAAAGACTGAGGTAGAAATATGATTTCTGCACAGAGGGTGGCACATCTTCCTGTCTCGGTATCACTGTTGAGGAAGCTGGTTCCTTTGGGTTCATTCACTCAGTAAGTATTTATTGACTGCGCACTTACACTGTGCCAGTTACTGTGCTACATGTTAAACATGTAGCAGTTACAACAGGTTAGACATGGTCCTTGTCCTCATGGAGTTTAATATACAGCAAAGATGACAGGCAGAAATAAAATGAGAAGCCACAAGTATGAGAAGTGTTACGGATAAATGGAAATGTGCTGCATATAGGTGTGTGTCCGGTGTTCTGCTGGAACAAACTTAGTGGGGGAGGAGGGTAGAAAGTAAAGGCTTTCCCAAGGAAATGACATTGAAGACCTAAAGTGGTTAAGCAGATTTAAGCGTTTCAGGGAGAGAGGTCAGCATGTGAAAAAGTTCGAAGAAGGGGAAGAGTACTATGTTTTCCCGTAGGACTGCAGGTTAGAGAACACAGGAAAGCATGGCCCTGAGATGAGGCTGGAGACGGCAGGGTCTTGTAGACCAAATTAAAAAATTTGGACTTTTTCTAAGAGTGGAAATCAATGAAAGACTTCCGAAAGAGAGTGAAGACAAAATACATGCTTTAACACAGATTACTCAAGGGCATTACGAGGAAAGGATTGAAATTGTATGAATGTTAAGGACCTATTAAGAGAACAGATGAAAATGGAAGGCTACTGATATATCCAAGACATGATTCTTATTGGATTGGGGCGGGGGGGGAGTGGGGGGCAAAGAGAAGGTTCCCAGCTTTCCTGTATATGCAACCTTTTGAGGGCCTTTTACTAAGATAGGAAATAGTTTTGTTTTGGGGGGGTGGAAGAGGTCCTCGTATGGAGGATAATGAGTATGGAGAGAACTAACTCAGTTTCGGATGTGTGATCGAGAGAAACTTCAGGCACTCAGTGTTTGGTAAGCACCAAGAGCCAGATTCAGAAGTGATCTAAACTGAATGGTGATATGAAATGGGGGACTACAGGTGCCCTGGCCGGGCAGCTCAGTTAGTTAGAATGTTGTCCTGATATGTCAAGGTTGAGGGTTTGATCCCAGTCAGGACACATGTAAGAATCAACCAATGTAAGTGCATGGATAAATGGAACAGCAAATCAATGTCTCTCTCAAATCAATAAATTAAAAAGAAAAAGGGGTGGGATGTGAGGATACAGGCATATAGGTGATAATCAAAGACCCTGGTAAGAACAGTGAGGTAAAAGCTGTTTATTAAATTAAAAAAAAAAGTTATCTATTTTTAGAGAGAAGGGAAGGGAGGGAGAAAGAGAGGGAGAGAAACATCAATGTAAGAGAAACATCAATTGGTTGCCTCTCACACAAGCCAGTCCAGAGACCAAACCATAACCTAGGCATGTGCCCTGAATGGGAATCAAACCTGTGACCCTTCACTTTGCAGAATGATGCCTAACCCCAGTCAGGGCTTAAATTTCCTTTTTAGAGTGAAAAAATATGTGGGAGGAATCTTTGTTCTGAAGAGCTGAGAAGAGCAATGGAAAATAAAGGTGCATTTATTTTTTATTTCCCTCTAAATACTCACAGCTTTGATGAATTTTTCACTTAATTGGCATGTTGATCCAAAGCTCTTGGCTTGTAAAGTCATGTTTTCCTTTGTCTGAGAGTCAAAGGTTGGGTTTTCAATTAAGGCATTCACAAAAATCCACATGTGATTTTTCACCTGCAGTAAAAGTTGATGTTAAATCACTAAAAACTCACTCATGCTTTATTAATAGGCTTTCTCTTCTTCCTTGACTTTGGAAAAAGAAAGAGGTGCTAGAACACATACCTGATGTGCTTTCACTGCGACGCCGCCCTTGTTCTTCTTCTTCACCACATCCACAAGCTTAGCCACAATCTGATCAGCTACATAGTCAACATGTCTGCCACCCTAATGAGGGAAAATGCCCAATTGTAAAGCTCAGCATCCTCAAAATTATAATAATCAAACATAAAAGTCTAATTTAGCTTACTTTGCACTGAGGTAGCCAAATACTCAAGTTCATTTTATATATTAAAAACAGTAAGAATACATATGAAAATATAAATCATGATTAATAATTCAAGAATAAAATTACCTTGGAAGTAGCGATGCTGTTGACAAAGCTAATTTGCTGAAAGCCTTTTTCACTCATTGTTAAACACACTTCCCATCTGTGGTTTACTTGTTCATGGATAACTTTCAGTGGATTGCCAGTTTCATCTACCTTATCCTTCAAATACATGTCCACATAGCTACGGAATCCTTTCACCTGTACAAGAATTAAAATGGTATAAAAAAAGTTACAAAAAGCAGATTCAATAATAGACTAATAGTTTTCAAAACCAATGAGGTGATTGTTCAGTGATAGGCATGAAAGAATTAAAGGGCAGAAAAGGATTTAGGTAGGTGTTTCTTTGAGAAAGAAATTTCCATTTGTAAGTTTAAAATGAACTGATTAAAAAGAGTGGCGTAGTTTTCCTTTCAGGAACATATCTGGGAAATGTTAAGAAAAACATATGAGCCCTGGCTGGTGTGGCTCAGTGGACTGAGCGCCAGTCTGCAAACCAAAAAGTCACTGGTTCCATTCCCAGTGAGGGCACATGCCTGGGTTGTGGGCCAGGTCCCCAATGGGGCGCACATGAGAGGCAACCACACATTGATGTTTCTCTCCCTCCTTTCCCCTGTCTAAAATAAATAAATAAAAATCTTAAAAAAAAAAAAAAAGAAAGAAAAACATATGAGAGGAAAGAAAATCAATTTTGCTTTTGACAATGATCACAAATTCCCTCATGACCGGAAAACACTTACTGGCAGCTTATTTCCATTGAGAAAGACTTTGACATCTTTAGTGGATCCAGCAATATCATACGCTCTTCTAACCATTAGTGCAACAATGTCTTTGTCTAGGCTTTGCATTTTAAACTTAGACAAATCAGGCTGGAAGGTAATACATGTATAATCTTCTCCACTAAAGGGCTTAAGTTCCATCTCACCAGCTCTCCCCATGTTATCCCTCCATGTCTGTGGAAGTAAAGAATAGGAAAGATGAAAAATTCAAGTCTCCTTACAAACTAGAACTAAATAACACAACTTTATGAGTACTAAAAAATAACCGAATACATTATGAATAATTTCCCCCAGTTTAATAGATTATAAATCATGTTAAATTAAGTCAACTACTTATGCCATTATAAATTGGTATCATACAATTTATAATCAAGGCACCAGATACATATTTACTTGCCTGTTTGAACATTTTCTTGTATTCTCTACTGGCTGTCTCCACTGTAAATTTGGTACTGAATATGTTACACAATTTGGCTCCATAGCCATTTCGACCACCTGGGCAAATAAATTCAAAATACCATTGAATTTTGATCTAATGAACAGTTTTATTTTTTAATCATTGGCAAAGAGATGCAGTTATAAAGATTTTAAAACTTAAAAAAACCCTGTATGCCATAGACGGTCATTGAATAGGCGTATTTATTTTACTTTATTTTTTTTTTGCAACAACATGTTCCTTATTTTCTTTAACACTCTACCTGTTACTTTCTTTTCCTCATCATCATAGTTACTAGAAGTTAGGAGCTGTCCAAAGATGAGAGCTGGGACATACATCTTCTCGACTTTGTGTTCAACAACAGGAATGCCTTTTCCATTATTCCATACACTGATTAAATTGTTTTCCCTAAAGAAAGAAAATTAGAGTTTCATTGTTAAACTAGTGCTTAAACAGGTTTTGTATTTAAATATCATTATTTCTAAGATATGTAAATTCATGGTCTTAATTTCTTCATAGCTCTCTTTTTCATGTATTCCATCTGATATTCAGCATGAACTACATTTTGCACCATGCCCAGCTCCGGATACTCCTGAAATCGGAGCCAAGAGGAAAACAAAATCAAACCTGTTCCAACACCTAGGCAGACACTAATTATGTTGGAAAAACACGAAATTTGAAAATGTTAGGGTAAACAAAGGGAAATGATTTATACTCAACAGAAAGAACAAAGTTTGAGAGTAGTATTATTATACTGCTTTTAAGAGGATCATCTGTACTGTTCTAGTTCTCTTAGCTTTCCTACCCAACAAAACTCATTGCAAAACAAGTGTGAAAGGGAAAAACATTATCAATTGTAAACTTCCCTGCTTGCAAATAAAATGCTAAAAATTTTATATGGATTTTTAAAAAGATTTTATTTATTTATTTTTAGAGAGAGAGGAAGGGAGGGAGAAAGAGAGGGAGAGAAACGTCAATGTGTGAGAGATGCATCCATCTGTGATCCTGGGCCTCTGGCAGGCCCCCAACTGGGGACCTGGCCCACAACCCAGTATGTGCCCTGCCTGGAAATCGAACCAGCGACCTTTTGGTTCAAAGGCCCGCACTCAGTCCACTGAGCCACACCAGCCAGGGCTATTTGGACTTCGATGAAGCTAATAAAAAGGTGAAAGAAGCATCCTGACCACCCACAAAGGGACACCAGAATTTACAACCAGAAATGTTAGCTCTCTATCACCACCTGCTGGTGTATTGTTTGCATAGCATTATGTGGAAAAAAAATAGCTTAAAAGCTCTAGACTCCAGAATACTTCAATTATTGAAGATGCTTACTAAAGTGTTTAGGGACAGAAGCATCACAACGTCTGTAATTTGTTGTAAAATGCTTTAAAAAATATAGTTGAAGCAAATGTGGCAAAGTGTTGATAACTGTCGGGCGTAGATAGGTATCAGATTGTTCATTTTAGTATCTGCCTTTGTGTTTTTGCAAACTTTCATTTAAAAAACCCACTTTACTATAAACCCAAGACAATGCAACTAACAGTAACAATGAACTATAGCAAACAAAAGACTGAGCAAGAGACTTACGGGTCAATTGTGACTCTAATACAAGACATTTTGGGGTCCCTTTGTTTGTTGTCGGCAGCATTGACTGAAAAAAAAAATACACATTTGTAAAAAATTAAAGTACTTAAAAATAGAAAGAAAGTTTCAGGCACGGGAGTAGCAGCAACAAGGTGTTAATTCAGCCATTTTTATTTATTCACAGTACCGTTTCTAGGAAAGAATTCAACTTTACTGCCAAATCTGGGCCAACAGCGGTTTGAAATGACAGTTCTGGCTACAGAGCGTTTGTTAGGAAGGATACTTCTTACTACTGATCTGACCAGTGCGTCTTTATATAAGAGAATTTACTCACCTAGAATCTCATCAAAGATTTTGTACAAACCAGGAACAAATGTCACCTCCCTGTAGTTAATGCCAACATCTTCATCGTAAACCCACATTTGCTAGAAACAAGGCAAAGAGAGATACGTTGTTTTCACCCTTATTGTTTCATCGTCACGATTACTGTAAAGTCTCAGCCTTACAGTAAGAACTAAATACAGTACAGAATTAAATGTGTCTATGTATATCTATTTGTATGTGTGCATTTATATCCATGTTTACACACACACACACACACTAGCGTAGGCCAGTTCCGGGGGGCACTCGGAGCACACGGAGTCCAGAAGTGTAACCAGGAAACATGCACACACTGTAACGACGTGGCAACTGCACTCGCTTTGGCTTTACCTGGGTCACTAATTCCACGGAGCCGATGTAGGTGTCTGGACGGAGCAAAATATGTTCCAACTGTGTTTTCTTTTGATAGATTCTCTCAATAGACAGTCTTTTCTTAGCATCCTCATTTTTCTTGGTTTTGTTGATTTGCATATTTTCATTTACGGGCTAGCGGTTTAAAAAAAAAAAAAAAAAACACACCAAAAACGTGAAGAAAAGGGACGTTTAGTCACAGGTGGGTCAGAAACCGAACAAAGCGCCCACCCTGCTGAGAGGCGTGAACACACGGCCACGAATCCCGGCCTCGCCCCCCGTTTGGGAGGGTCGCCGCCGTTCCGGTTAACTGCAGCCAGGCCCCCAGGTTCCCAGGCGTCCGTCTGACTAGAGAGGCGCGGCCTCCCCCCGCGTGTATCTGACACGGAAATGTCTCCCACGCCCACCTGTTTCGTCCACTTCACAGACACTGACCGAGTGTCTACTGTGTCCCGCGCACAGAGCCTCGGACGCTAGTTCAGCGGCGGCGGCTCGGGAGGCTGCCGACCGGCCACCGTTAACGCCGTGGACACGGGAGGGACATTTCTGGAGCAGGTCGGGCCTGCCGGCTCCTCGGAGGGAACCCCGGGCTTTGTCCCGCACCTTTGCTGGCCAGGGACGTCCAACCCCATTTCCAACCGGAAGGAGGGGCGCAAAGCATCAGTAGGGCTGTTCAGAGTCACAGGCAGGCCACCATGATAACGCGGGTGTGCTAAGGGACCCGTGGCGTCCGGTCCCTAGGAACGGTCAGACGCAACCCAACAGCCTAGAGGCCAGTTCAGCCGATAAGGCTTCAATAGTAGCACCAAACAGCGTTTCGCCCTCTCCGCGATCGCGCCGAGCCCCGGAGACCCGGCTGCGCAGGGAAGACAGGCTCGCAGCCCGCCGCGGCGGAACCGCGCAGCCCAGACGCCTCACCCCTCACGGGCAGCCCGGGAGATAGCCGGCCGTGCTCAGGCTCCACAACCCGCTTTTTCCGCGAGCTGTACCTGCAGTGGTGACACCTCCATGGTGATGGTCGTGAAAGGGCTCGAGAACCCTGCAAGCGACTGAACTGGCGGGGCCCACGAGACAATCGCGGAGCAAGCGGCTTCTCCACAGACGCTTGTCGGTTGGGAGCGCAACTCCAGTTCGACTTGAATTTTCCGCCCAAACCAGACAAACCAATCCCTGAGTCACTCTCAGAGGTTCCGTCCTGAAGAGCCAATCGTAGCTGGTCTTTTATGTCCACCAATGAAAGGCTGAGTTAGCCGGGGGTCTGTTTGAATGAACCAATTAGGCATGGAAGGCGGGACTAGAGGGCTTTCCAAAGGCGACCTTCTGAGGGGTAGCGGAGAGACAGGGGATCTGGCCAATGAGGAGGGCTCTTTTTGTTCTCTCCGCGCAGAAATCTGTGCGGAATAACGCGTGGCGAGCGTGGAGGGGATTTCTGAGGTGTAGACTGGGGTGAAAAAGAGGCAGGAGTATTTTCATTCCCGGGGAGCGGTCCACTTATTTCAGGTCCCTGAAGTCTAAAAACCGTCCCCCGCCCCGAGGTGTTTTAGCGAGAGGAAGAGAATCCGAGCTGCACTTTCCCGAGGAGACTGAGAGCCGGCTAGTTCTGGAAAGGCAGCCTGGCGATTGGCTTAGGCACCACTCGGGTTCCTCCCCTGCGAGAACTTACTCTCAAAGAAACAAAAGTGCCAGGGTCGTGGCTTTTGGTTTTCAAATAATGGAAGGGCGTAGCGAGGTCACACGCGGAATAGCGGCCTCCGACGGCCACCGGTCAATGGAAAGGAATAATGGATAGCTAGCGCGTCAGGAGCTGGGGACGGCTCAGGGGCCGTTCCAGGGCCGATTTCCCCCGGACTGCCGGCGGGCGCCCGCCCCGCGCGCGTGCCTTCTGCTCTGCGCTCCACTCGGCTCCCCGGACTCTGCGGGCCGGAGCAGCCTCGGACTTGGCAAGAAAATGTCAAAGACCAAGGTGTCTCATTACTCCGATGTAAAAGTGTTCTTTCCTCCTCAATGTGTACATGACAAAAAAAGAAAAAAGAAAAGGGTTGCTGCCCTTACGAGATGCTAGAAAAGAGAGCCGCACAATGTGCACGACGACGCATCCCCCCTCGGCCGCCCGCTCCCAGTCCGCGCTCCTGGCGTTTCAGTCCCGGCGGGACAATTTGCAGGTGCTGCGCCCTGGCGGAGACAGTTTCTCAGAGCTTTTGTGTCTTCTGCTTAAAAAAAGAAAAAAGAGAAAAAAAAAGTAAAAAGAATAGTATTATCTCAAAGTTGTGTGAGGATGACACTAGATAAAGCATTTAGAATAGTAAGCTCATTGTGTCAGAATCAGGAGGCGTGATCATTTGGATTTAATACTCCTTTTTTTTTCCTTCTAAAAGAACTCGAGGGGCTTGTTCGCCACCCGGCACAGCCCGTGCCCACTGTGCTGGCGAAGAGTGGGGGCGGGGGGCAGCAAGGAGGGGGTGGGCTGTGAGGGCGGTCGCAGAGGGAAGCAGCCCACGGCGGGGCTGGATGCGACGGCCAGGGGAACGGAGCGTGGTCCCTGCTCCGGTTGCCTGCCCTCCGGTTTCCTGGCCGCCAGTGGTCCCCAGGCCTGTTCAGCGCCGCTCTGCTCACAAACGCACAGGAGCACCCGCGGTCGGGAAGCCGGCCCGGCAGCTCCCGCCGGTCCGGAAGGCTGCTCGCCGTGAACTTGCGATGGTCGGCAGTCTGTGTCAGCCAGATCAGGTGGCCGGGCTGTGGTGCCCAGCGGTTGGGTCAGACACTAGTCCAGATGCTGCAGTGACGGTGTTTTGTAGGACATCGACAATCGGTGGACTTTTTCAGTGAAAGGGTTGCCCTCTGTAATGTGGATAAGCCTCACCTAATTAACTGAAGGCCTTAAGAGCCAAAAACAAACGAATAAACAAACAAAAACCCCCACACAACTCTGAGGTCTCCTGGTAAAGAGAGATTTCTGCCTCAGGGCCATATAGAAATCCTGTGAGAGTCTCTAGCCTACTGGTCTACCCTACAGATGGCAGACTTGCCAGCCCCACGACTGGAGCCAATTCCTTTAATATACACAAATTGTTGAGTGCCAATTTTGTACTAGACACTACTATAAGCAGTTTATGTAATTCTCCCCACCCCGGATCTTTATAACAACTCCTTAAACTGAGAAAACCGAGACTTGGAGGTGTTAGATAATTTCCTCAAGATTGTACATTTCTACTTATCTTTTAAGACTCAGATCCAATGTCACCTCCCTCTGAAGTTCTCCTTAAGCACGTGGGGCTCCTCTCTGTTTTCTTTACGTTCAGAGCATTCCTCTTCATCACAGAGCACCGATCATGGTGTGCTTACCCGCAGGTCTCCCTGTTCAGACCACAGGTCTTCTGAAGGCATGGATTTGCCTGCTCCTTCCGGAACCCTCAGCACCTAGTTCAGTGCCCACCCCGTGCCCACCCCCTCCCCATGAGGCCCTCAGTGAAGGACACTGTCAGTGCTACCATTGTCTCCCTGGGGGCAGGGGACCCAGCAGCAGATGCCTCCCCCCTCCCCCCACTTGTGCAGGAGTGCACAGACGCTGGAGGAAAAGCCCAGCAAAGTCAAACCCCAAAGTGAAGACAAAGGTACACACAAGCCTCTGCTCCCGCCCTCCTGGAACCTGGGGCCCACTGTACCAACAGTTTGCTTCATCTCCTGGGGACTCAGTGGAAGGCTCAGTACCCATTGCTGACATTGGCAGGGATGCCCTTGGGGACACTGGGGTTGTCCCTGAGCATCCGTACCTTGAACTCAAAGACCCAGTGAGGGAGCTGCAGGAAGGAAAACCCAGAATGGGCAGAAGGGATCAGCTGCAAGCATCCCAGGAGACTTCTCCTGAGTAAGGCTGCATCCCCATGAGGTGAAAGGGGGAGGAGGAGGAGAATTCCCCACTGGGGTGAATGGACCTGCTCCTACCTGGGAGTGGGTAAAGAGTCAGCAGCCCAAACAATCTCATTCACAAGCCCCCTTTCTCTTACCCTTCTCTCAAATGTTCTGCTCTTTCCAGATCGCTTCTAAGGATGGGGTGAGGTGGGGATGCAGAGGGGTGAGGTGCTCCTACATCCAGGTGCCTCACCTGAACGCAGCAGGTGAAGTCTGTTTTCTGGAAGCAGAAACAGGGCAGTCACAGAGTTCCTCTGTAGACACCCTCCTGCCTCTCTTACTTGGGACTACCTGGGGGCAGAAGGTATGTGTTGGGGTGGTGACATTAGACCTCCAGGAGGTCCAATTCCATCCAGCACCTGGAAGGAGAGGCAGGAGGGGTGGAGGTGAACAACAGAAGCAGGCGTGTGTGTTTGGGAGTAGGGGATTCTTGTAGGGAAAGACAAGGAGGCCTGATGGGAGTAGAATGTGTAGGTGGGAAAGTGCCCCTGGCCCTGAGGTCACTGAGGGAAATCTAAGGTGGTTCTGGGCATGAGGCCTTAAATGAGTCACAGAATCATTAACTGACTATTGGGTTCCAGGCCCCATTAGAGTACTTGAATATAAATACAGAAATTGTCTCAGGAGGAATCTGGGTTCTTAGTCTGAGACTCCTATCGCCACCTTCACCCCAGTCCCCTGGTTCAGAAGACCTTCAGCCTTGCTTCTACCCAAAGAATGCTGTCATATGTCACCCACCCACCAACCCATTCATACCCCCAACACTTACTACCACCCACCTCCCACCAACCATACACCATCCACCCTTCGCTCTGGTCTGACTGCTCCTTCCAAAGGTGAGGCTGCTGTGCTCAGAGACCAGGGATCCCTGGGGCTCCTGGGATCCCCACAGCCCCTCCTCACCAGGAAAGCCAGGGCTTAGTCCCTTGTTCTTGCTGTTGGAGCAGACAAGGCGTGCAGTAAAGATACAAGTGGGACAGGAAGGCTTTCTCACTCCAGCTCCTCAGCTTTCCTTCTGGTCCCCTACCCCACTCCCACTGCCACCCCAGAGGTTCCCAAATTCCCTGAAATTTCTCACCTAGAATGGCATTCATCTGACATGCAGGGGGCCCAGCAGGGCAGGCAGACCCAGAAGGAGGGTCAAGAGCAGGGTTGGATCGCCATGGAAGAGAGAAGATTAGGAAGGACTAGGCTGACTCTTAGATCACTAGGTCCAACCTCCTCATGGTAAGCTGGGGAAACTGAGGCCCAGAGAGACGTGTAACTGCAGTTGACTGCCGTGGGGCATGGTGCTGGCCAGGGAGGTGGAGTGAGAAAGCCAGTTACGTCTCCTAATGTGATGTGAGGAGTGGGGTCATCTGGGCCTGTCACTTTCTCCTCAACTCTGAAATTGGCAGAGATCCTAGATAAGGTCCTTGGGAGGTAAGATATTGTGATTTATAATAAGAAACATATTTGGTATTCTTCAGCGCTTCTAAAATGCTTGGAATTTCCTAAGTGGTGAAAGCAATGAAGGTATCTTTTGTTATGTTAATGAGTCGAGTTTTCGAAAGCCCCTAGGTAATTAAGAATGGGGGTTGGTTGCCAGGGGAACCAGTTAAGAGATTAGGGGGTTGGAACCCTGGCCTTATCCACCGACCTCCCTGGAAGGGAGAGGGGCTGAAGATTGTGTTCCGTCACCAAGGGCAGTGATTTAATCAATCATGCCATGTACTGAAAACCCATAAAACCACAAAAGGACAGGTTCAGAGAGCTTCTGGGTTGGTGAATGCTTGGAGGTGCAGCGACACTGGTTCACTGGGAGAGAGCATGGAAGCTCCGTGCCCTTTCCCCATGCTTTGCCCAATGCCACACTTCCATCTGGCTGTTTCTGAGTTGTATTCTTTTTATAATAAACCAGTAATCTAATAAGTAAAATGTTTCTCTGACAACTGAAGGAGGGGGCAGTCTTGTAGGACTGAGCCCTTAACCTGTGAGGTCTGATACTAATTCCAGGGAGATAGTGTCAGAATTGAGTGAAATTGTAGGGTACTCAGCTGCTGTTGGAGAATTGCCTGATGGTATTGGAAAACTCCACACATCAGAATTGGTGTCAGAATCGACGGAAGCATTAGGTGGGTCCCAGAAAGAAAGAAATAGGACGGAGTGGGATGCTGTGTGCCTCTGCCTGCATCCTGCATCCATCTGTTTCCCCCCAGGGGGGTGGGGGGGGCGGGTCTCATCTCTTGGGGCTCTAGCCCCTTCCCTTCCTCACTCTACATTTGCTTTCTTGTTTGCTGGTGGGGAGAGCCTGAGTAGAGGCTCGGTGTCTGTGTGGTCTGACAGAGCCTGGGGGAGAACTCTCGTTCCTTAATGAGAGTCCTGGTGGGAGCATGGCAGGGGACTGGTATTCCTGGTAGCTAGCTGCTTCCCCAGCTCTGACTTTGGCCTTGAACCCAGGGGTCTGACAAGAGGAGGAGGATACTAGAGCCGAAGAGCCCCATCCTCCAGTCCATTCGTTGCCTTCAGAGGGCCCTTGGTTGCTGCTGGGAGCAGGCCTGGTAGAGAGCCTGGGTAGATGCAGGCTCTGAGACCTGGTCCAGTTTGGCAGTTACTGCCTCATTTCTTCCTCTAAAGAATGCATGCATGCATGCATGAATGGATGAGTAGGAGGAGCCTGGACTGGGATCTCTCCTATCTTTCCAAGTTCTTCATTTCATTATATCCATCCATCTTCTCTTTCTTTTCATCTCTCTGTCCTGTTCCAAGTTTCAGTCTCTCCCTCTCTTGGCCTTCCCCTTGCTAGTACCCCCTCCCCTTCTCTCTATCCTCCCACCTCAAAGCATCATAGAATTTTAGAATCAAAAAAGGTCATAATTAATGATGCCACTAATTTGTAACCTGCTTTCTGGGATATATGTCCTTCCACTTTTATGGCCTCGTTTGATCCTCCTTCAGAGTCCTACAGACTGGAATCTCCATTTTACAGATGAAGAAACGGAGGTCCATCATGGTGAAGACACAAGCCCAGAGTACGAGATTAATCAAGACAGAGCAGGGATTCTAATCCCTGGTTCTGACTGCAAGAGCAATCTGCCCCACAGCCTGTGGACCCCAACCTGAGGGCAAAGCCCTTCTCAATTGTGGGCCATCTGGCTTTCCCCTGGCTTGGGGGCCCAGCTTCTGCTACTGTTTAGATCATCATGTCTGGGTGGGAGTGAGGAACAGACTGCAGGCAGATTTTAGGGTTACTTGGCTCCAAGCACCAAGCCTCTGGAAACCGTAGAGGCTGAGGGGGAGAGAATGGGAGGGATCCAGGCTTCAGGAGAGAGGAGGAGGGGGCTAGGTGAGTCAGGGGCTCCAGGTAGTATGGGTCTTGTTTCTGGGCCCACTCAGCCCTGTCCCTTGGCCCTCAAATTCCACCCCCCAACCCAACCCTCACGAGCTGGCTTTTTGACTGTCCCTACTTTTTAGGACAAGGACAGAAGCACAAGAGGGGCACTGTGGTGGGCACTGCGGGCACAACAACCTCTCCGTACACAGAACTCTGACAGCGGCAGCCTGGCAGGAAGAAGAGGTGCTCTCTGGGTTTGGGCTGTGACGCTTCCGGGCGCAGTGAGGGTGCCAGTTGGGCCATGGGCACAAGCTCTCTGTCACCCACAGAAGGGTTTAAATCACAGTTGCTTGTGACCTGAAGCCAGTCTTTTTACTACCAGGAGCACCATCTAAAAATGGATTTATAGGGTTGCCATGGTGATCAGTAATCATAATGGTTAACATGTATTGAGTCTTACTCTGTGCCAGGCACTGTGCCGAGTGCTTTACACACATTGTTTCTGCAGTTTCTCGCACAGCCCTATTGGGCTCAGCTGGCGTTGTCCCTCTTTTACAACTGAGGGCATTTAAGGATAAGAGGGAGGATGTCACTTGGCCAAAGTCACAGAGCTAGTAAATGGCAAATCCAGAATTCGGTGCAGGCAGGCACTTTGGCTCCAGGCGCTTCATTGCACTTGGCTGACTACGGCTAACAACTAACACTCATTGGGCACTTACTATGCAGCAGGCATCATTATAAGCATTTTACACAAATCCATTCATTTAGTCATTGTAGGTGTCCTGTGTAACAGTCACTTAAATGAAAGCCGAGGATACTCAGACACAAGGGGTGTGCTGCATTGTCCTAAGCCTACTGCCAGGAATCCAGTCCAGGCAGCCGACTTGAGAGCCAGCACTCTTTAAAAAAATAAACAAGCAAAAAATGTTTTTCCTTAAAAAAAAACAACTAAGGTATAATGTACATACAGGAGAGTGCAAAAATAAATATTTAGCTCAGTGAAGGTTCTCATAGGGAATATACTGCGTAAATACTAAACATTACCTGTACCTTAAAAGACCCTTTCGGTAATAACTTCCACACTTTTTCCTGAAGCTGACCTCCATCTTGACTTCTAATACCATAAATTAGTTTTGCTTGTTTTTGAGTTTTATATAAATAGAATCATACAGTGGTACTCTTCTGTTCAATACATGATTCATCTATGTTGCTGGATATAGCAATATTTTATTCGGCTGTAGATTTATCTACCCTACCCTTGATCCCAATGTTTGGCTGAATAAATGCTGCTATAAACAATCTTCTGCATGTGCTCTGGAATACACACACACACACACATTTCCATTGGGTGTCTATCCGGGGGTGGGATTGTTCGTTGCTTCCAAGTGGTTGTACAGAGAGTCCCCTTACTTTATTACATCTTGATATTGTCAGTATTTAAAATTTTTACCAATCTGGTGGATACGTGGTGGTATCCCAGTATGGTTTTCCACGTGTATTTATTTAGTGAGGTGTAACCAGAAGCAAGCACTCTAAACACTCACTCTGTACAGCTTTTCCTAGCAATCCTATGTGGAAGGTGTGGTTATCACCCCCATTTTGCAAATGAGGACATGGAGGCCACACTCCCTTTTCCCTTCCTCTCTTGCAACCCACTCACCTTTCCTGGGGACCCCTCCCCACTTTTACCCAGTGGGGCTGGGATGTCTGGTTACCACCAAGCTTGGGAGGTCCCTCGGGTCAGGATGTTCTCCTGGGTAGGGAGAAGAGGAAGGCTGGGATGAAGTGGACGGAGCTGGGGAAGAGAGAACGGATGAAGCATAAAGGCTGGTGTGTGGGACCAGAGATCCTGGCTCTGGGCATGGGATGATGAGGCCAGAAGAGAGGTCTGGGACTAAACAGAAAGCATGACTGGAGCTATTTGTGAACGCCTAGCGTTGGTGGGGGAGGGGGAGGCATGTAGCCAGGGAATAAGGACCCCTGTATTGGGGGGTGTTGGGGATCTCTCTGGATCCAAGGCCCTCTCTCTGGGGTTTTCCTGTATCTGAGCACTCTGTAGGGTCTCTAATCCTACAGCCTTGTTGGGGGTGGTCCTTCTGGGTTCAGACATTGCTTGGTAGAGTCCCTTTGAGTTTACTAAGGGGTAGGTAGCACTCTGTTCTCCAGGACCAGGGGGAGTAGGAGGCAGGGGCTGGAGACACTCCAAGGAGTGTGGGGAAGGACATAGGGTCTGCTTGGATCCTGGGCTTCTGATCTGTTAGGCCAAGAGGCACCTGGGAAGGAGGCACCTTGTTCTTTGACTTAACAGGTGTCAGGAGAGGCAGGACAAGTGATTTTCCCACTGTAACATTTGTCTCTCTCTGTCCAGAGCCCTGTCTGTGTCTCTGCTTTTGCAAGCAGTGTCCTCTGCATGGGTTCTCCCCTGTCCCTTCCTCCCTTGAGCCCTGAGCCCATTGCTCCCTGGTGATACTCTGGCAGCACAGGCAGCCTGGCACAGGGGGCTAAGTCCACAGCAAGCAGCAGATTTATTCGGCTTACATTACCTTGAGAGAGCCCATCACCTCTCTGGGTGGTGACAGAGCTCTCACAGGGTCCAACATCATTCATTTCGCTCATCTCCGGCACTGAGTTTGGGCAACGAGGAAGAAATGCCCTTGGTGCCAACTGGCCTGGAAACGGTGCCGACTCTGGAGGGTTGGGAGCCATGCCAGCACTGGGCCTAGGACCATGCAAAAGGGCCCCAGAAGATCTCGTTTCCTAAACTGCCCGAACTAGATGGGTCTCACAATTCAATGACTTCCCCTCCTCCATTTTACAGACGGTAAAACTGAAGCTGAAGAAGGGGAAGTGGCCACAAAGCTGGCAAGGAGCAGAGCTGGCTGGACTACAGATATGAAACTGGATCCCAGCCAGCCCAACTGCAGATGGACTCTCCTCTCCCCTCGCCTTCCCCTGCTGGGTGTTCACTTCTTGAGCTGAATGTCCTAAGGGAAGGACTCAGGCCCTGTCCTCTGGACCCAACATCCTCTGTGGGTTTCTGTGGAGACCCTCACTCTTTGGATCTCTGGTCTTGCAAGAGTGGGGCCCTGCCGGGCAAGGAGGCAGCCACACTAATGTGCCATTGCTCAGCCTGCACACCTGGGGTGACTGTGGAGGATGCATACCTGGGGCCTGGGCATCAGCTGCCATGGAGAGAAGCTGAGCTCCTACTCAGTGTGGGCACAGTGGGCAGTCCAGGGAAGCCAGGGAGAGGCTGGGAAGCCAAAGTTCTGGGGACTCCTGGTGCCCAGTCCCACATCAGTACTACCTCTGCTCTGATCCCCTACAGCCAGCTTGCACTCGTACCACAGTCTTTTGTCCTTGGCACTTGTTTAGAATGCTTATGACAGCTGTTTTGGGAGGCAGTAAAACATAGAGGTTAATCATGTGGAGGATGCCGTACACTTCCACTTACTTGCTGTGTGACCTTGAGCAATTCACATACCTCTCTGTGCTTCAGTTGCCCTATCTTAAAAAGAGGATAATGATAGCACTTACTACATGTTGTTGTGAAGTGCGTATGAGTGAAGCACACAGAACCATGTCCAGCATATGCAACTTGGACCCAGGTCCTGCGACTCCAAATCCCATGCCCTCTGTGTGCCAGCCTCTCCCAGACACCAGCAGGCCTGGGGTGGGGACCCTAAACCAGCCCTCCAGGAGCTTTCAGCCTAGTGGGGGAGACAGGTCCTGCCACCAGGGGGTCTGCAGCCATGTAGAGAAGTTAGTTTCCGGGAGGGAGCAAACACTCGGTGCCTACTGTGTGCTGGACACTTTGCACAGGCTACCATTTCTCTCCCTTCCCCACCCTTCTTTCTTTCTTACCACAGTTCCATGTCCCAGGGAAGGAGAGTGATGCTCAGAGTTTAGGTGACTTGTTTCAGGTTCCCCAGTGAGTCCCCTGGCAAAGCTGGGATTGGAACCCGGGTCAGCCCGATGCTAACACGGAAGACCGTGTAACGCTGGCTCATGGTTCACGGTTCACCTCCTCCATGAAGGCTTTCCAGGTCCTGGATGTAGAACTGACCACCTGTGCCTCTGGGTGCCCGTCATGTCCCATATAAATGCCCCCAGGACACCTGCACATTTCTTAGACTTATTTACATGCCTGCCTCCCCTCACTGGGCAGGGAGCTCTTTGAAGGCAGAGAGTGATCTCTGTACCCTCTGAGTGCAGCACAAAGCCTGGGCACAGTAGATGTTTCATAAATGCGTGATGCATGAACCAAGGGAGGTGATCAGAGGCCTCCTCGGGTCCGGTTTCCTGCCTCCTTGGAAATATCCCAGATAGTGGTGGGGGCGGGGCACCAGAAGACGGATTGAGGGGTGGTGCTGGGGTAGAGGTGTGGACATCTGTCTCACTTGGACACCTTTCCAGTTTCCCACTCATGCTTCATCCTCAGGCATTTCTTTTGGCCTCACCCAGTTTCCCCTGCACTCCTTCCTCCTTGCTCTACAACTTTGTCCCTCCTAGCACCTTCGCTGTCTAGGGGACAAGTCTGGCATTGGGATCGGAACCATCCTTTCTGATCTCATTTTCTTCTCACAGGAACTTAAGAGTAGGATAGATGGAGATCGTCTACCTTCATTTTACAGTTAGGGACATTTACGCCCCAAGGGGTGGTGTCCAAGTTCACAGAACAAGTTGATGGCAGAACTGGGTCCAGTGTGATGAAGGAGCGGAAGAGGGCGCAGGGGAGTTTACTGAATCAGGGACAGGCTGGGCTTCCCCATGGGGACTTGAGGAACCCAACTCTGGGACAGAAGAAACCCAGTTGGCCTGTGAGATGGCATGGAGAGAATCTTAGAATCTTTTATTTTTTAATTTTATTTTTCAATTACAATTGAGAATCCCAGAACCCTGTCCCTGGCCAGAACTCTCCGGCCCTTCTGCAGTCTTGATGGTTGCCAGTAGGTGCCGTCAGTTTGCAACTTTTGGTTCTGTCCCTGCAGGTCTGGCTTGCAGCCCCTTTTTCCCTCCCTTCACCTGGACAGTCTGTACTTGGAGAAAGTAGGACAGGGCCCAAGCCCTGTGAGCCTGGAAGACGGCTGCCCTGGGAGAGGAAGCAGGAAGAGGGTCTCTGATCTGCATTTCAGCTTGGCTGCCCTGCAGCTTTCTAGGCAAAGCCAAAAAAAATCCTCAGTGGGTCACCAATTATGCCTGGACAGGCGCCCTTACCCTGAAGCCAGCTCTAGGAGAGCAGAAGCATTTGTGGGGGAGGATGGGTGAGAACCAGGGGGATCTGAGAGAGAACCTAGGAGATGGGTCCCTGCTCCAAATGTTACCCCAGGGGCCCTCCCCATCAGCAGGATTGAGGCAAGGGTGGGGGATACAGACAACAGCAGAATCTCACAGGGAGCCTAGCCAACCCCAAAGAGCAACCTTCACTGAATTAGAAAAAGACACCCCTTCCTGAAAACCTTTGACTGCCATCTGCTGGGAAACTGTCACCACAGCTATACAAATCTACAGTGACTACAAAAGAAGTGGTGCCCCCTGGAGTTGTGCAATGCACAATTTGCACACTGAGAGTGGCAATCACCCCTCCTACCACCCCTGTCCAGTAGTGGGTCTGGGCAGTAAAACAAAATATCTAGGAATGAGGAAGAGGATGGGCACCTCTTTCCCCAGGAGTTCAGTGATTCCATCCCGGGGAAGGCAGAGTGGACCAGGACCCACGTGAACCTTGTGGAGTCTGGGGGTGGGGTGGGGGGCAGAAAGAGGTTGAATGGGGCAAGTGTGAAGAGAGCCTGCTAACGTCTTACGGCCATGAGGCCCTTCCAGGCCCCTTGTTGGGTGCCTGTACCCCTTCCCCCACCTCACCCGACTGGTTGAGACTGGAAGCACTGGGGTCGGGTGGAAAGGAATGGCCAGGGAGACTGGATCCGCGGAGCCAGGAGTCCGAACTCAGAGGTTGCGCTCTCAGTGGGGGGGACTAAGGGCCGCCTTTGTGGGTCAGGGATGAATCCTCCAAGGTCGGGGCAGGGGGCCAAGGGGTAGCCTCTTTGCTTCCCCATCCCCTTCTCTCCCCTCCCGGGCTCCGGTTCAGAAGTGCTCTCGGCGCCTATCAGGGCTTCCAAACTGCGCCGCTTCCTTCTCGGGCAGAAAAGGACTTTCAGATGTTGTAGCCGCGGCGGCGGCGACTCAGGAGCCCCCTCCCCCTAACGGCCGCGTCTCCCTCTCCCCTTCGCCCTCCCCCACCCTACCCGGTTCCCCCACCTCTAGGAAGGCGCTGGGGGTGTGGCCAGGGGCCGGTATAAAGACCGGGGGAGCCGGTCCGGGGCAGCCACTCAACCCCCTTCCCCTGGCTCCCCGCCGCCTGGGCCGGGCCGAGGATGCGGCGCAGCGCCTCGGTGGCTAGGCTCGCTCCCCTCTAGCCCGCTTGCTAACTTCCCCCGCTCTGTCTCAGTCCGCCGGCTGGGCCGCCCCGTCTCCCCGCGCTCTCCCGGTCGGGTCCTTCAGGCGCGCCGGGCGCAGCATCCGTGTGCCCCCTGCTGCCGCTCCGCGTGCCCGCGCTCCCCGCCCGCACCCTGTGCCAGCGCTCCGTCCGCACCCGATCATGCTGCCCCTCTGCCTCGTGGCCGCCCTGCTGCTGGCCGCCGGGCCCGGGCCGAGCCTGGGAGACGAAGCCATCCACTGCCCGCCCTGCTCCGAGGAGAAGCTGGCGCGCTGCCGCCCCCCCGTGGGCTGCGAGGAGCTGGTGCGCGAGCCCGGCTGCGGCTGTTGCGCCACTTGCGCCCTGGGCAAGGGGATGCCCTGTGGGGTGTACACCCCCCGCTGCGGCTCGGGCCTGCGCTGCTACCCACCCCCAGGGGTGGAGAAGCCCCTGCACACGCTGATGCACGGCCAGGGCGTGTGCATGGAGCTGGCGGAGATCGAGGCCATCCAGGAAAGTCTGCAGCCCTCTGGTAAGGTGTCTCTGCCCTTGCGCGCCCTCCCTGGTGTGCGCCCCTCCCAGAAACCCCTTCCCCGGTCGGGCTGGCCTGGAAGGCCCTTGAAAATCCCCTGCGAGTGTAGGAGAAGGCAGTACGTGGCAGGGCTCTACTGGCACGGGACAGGCTCAGCCAAGGAAACTGCTATGGAGTCCCTAACAGCCTGTTGCCACCATCGAGGAGGACTTTTTCCCCCTCCCTCCATCTCAAACCTTCGAAGGATGCCTACTGGGGAAGAGTAGTCTTGGCTGCTGGTGCAAGAGTGGAAACTTAAGTGACCTGGCCCAGCCCACAACCTGCAAGTGGACCAGAGAACTGGAGGGTGGGGGTGGGGGTGGGGTGGGGGTGGACTTTCTGTTCCTGATCCCCGGATCTACAGGTGAAACGCCAGCGGTCTGAGAAGCCAGAGCTTGGACTTTTGACACTGAGGTGGGTGGAGTGGGACACGCAGATTAGAGCGGCTTTGATGGTGAGGGGTGTGGGGGTTGCACTTCCCACAGCCCCAGGCCAGCTCACCTAGCTGTTTGAGAGGTACTGGGAAGACAGGGGTCCCCCTGCCAGGTGTGGGCACATCCTCCTGCCCTGGCACACAGGCATCCTGCTCTTTTCTCTCTGCAGGTGCCACTTGAGGTGGCAGAAAGAAGTCGGGGCTGCGGCAACCTAACGAGTGTGGGATAGGGAGTAGAGGAGACACAGAGAGAGGGGGGCTTAGAAAGCCCTTTGCCTGGCACTTTCTCTCTTTCCATTTCTCAGTGAGCCTCTCAGTGGCTCCTTCTAATCTTTCTCAGTCTCTGCCCTTCTTTCTTTTTCTTTGTTCTTTCCTGCTGTGTCTTCCAACCTCCAGGTTCACTAACAGTGTTCTTGAGTTCCCCTTTCCTCTGTACCTTCTGCCCATTATCGGTTGCTTTCTCTTTCTCTAGCCTATTCCCTTTTTCTGTTTCTGTTGCCCTGCATCTCTCACTGTCATTGCAGTCTCCTTCTGTCGCTCTTTCTTTCTCTCTGTGTGTCACTGTTGCTCTGTCTGTCTTTGTTCCCGTCTTTCTGTTACTTTTGGAATCTCTCTCTTTGCCTGCCTTTCTGTATGTCTGCCTCTGTTTCTTGTTCCCTCTCTGACTGTTTTGCTCTCCCTGTGCCTCTCTGTCTGTCTGTTTCTTTTCCTGGTGCTTGCTTGAAGCTTCCATTGTTGCAGTCCGGATGCTGGGACTCTGGCCCCAAGCTTCCTGCCCTGGGTCCCAGACCGACCCACTTCCTCAATCCTCTGCAGCTCGTTAGCTGGAGGAGAGCAGGATGCAGGGAAAACAGGAAGGAGGTGGACCCCAGGGGTCTGGGCTCCAGGCCGCTCTGCCCTTCCTGCCCCTGGGCAATGAGAGATGGGTCAGCAGAAAACATTCTAGGAGAAATGCCAGCCTGGCACCCTGCACATCTGGGAAGGGGGGTCCTCAGGGATTAAGTTGGTGATCCTGGGGGCAGATGCCTGTGCCAGTGGGAGAGGAGGGGTCCTGGTACAAGACCAGACTGGGAGGAAGGGCATCTCCCTCCTCCACTGGCCAGCAGGTATATGGCACCAGAGTAGTATGGCTGGTAGCCTCCTCCCCCCTCACCGACTTGAACATGGGCAGAAGAGCCCTCAGAGGGTCTTGGGCACCCATTTTTCCTTGGCTGGGTAGGAACACCCCAGCCTGTAGTGGAGAAAAATCTGTTTTCCTAGGAGCCTTGAGGCAAGAGGCATGAAAAGTTTGTGATTATCCTGTGTATACCGTGCAAACCAGCCTCCAAAGGCAGCTTAAGTCCCCTTTGGATCATAGGGGCCTGGTCTCTAACGCCCCTCACCCTTTCTTCCTTGCCTGCCCCACACCCATGCAGTGTGTGCACTATTTGGAGAGGGAAAGGCTAAGTCTGGAGGACCCTGGGAAAACCAGGTGCCTTCTTGGCAAGCTATGTCCCTGACCTCTTACCTCCCAGGCATCACAGAAGTACCCCCTGTTGCAGTGTGGGTCACACTGTACCACGTAAAGGCGCCCCCTAGAGTTGTGCAGCAGCCCTACAAGGTTTCCAGTGAGACAAGGAGTCCAGGGCTTGGCCCCTATCCCCACGATTCTCTTTAGCCTCTCACTGTCAAGAGGCCACTGTCCCTCCTATGTCCCAAGGCCTGGGGACCTAAGCCTCTTCTCTCCACCTTTTCCTCTTAGGCTGAGCAGCAGATGACAGGGGAGGACAGCCACTTGGCCTACCCCCTCCCCTGAACTGCTGTGGTCCAGCTGCCTACAATTTGCATCAGGGGCTGGTCTCCCCCTTCCATCTCCGGGCTCCCCCACCTTCCTGTCCCCGCTTTCTGAGCCAGGAGAAGTTGTGGACTAACACCACTCAGGCCACCAGAAGTGGGGGTGGGACGGGACATGTACTTCAGAAGTCCGCAATTCTGCATAAGTGTATTATTGACTCTTGATTCACGGAACCTGGGGGAGTGGATGGTGGCACCAGTGTTTGGAGTGGGGAGTTCTGAAAATGTGCTCTGGGTCTCTCTGGGACAGGGTTAGGGAACATGCATGCCGGGTTAATTTTTAGTTAACACAGCAAATACTGTCTCCCCTACTTCAGTACTGGGAATCCAGTCATGTCATGGGAACAGGGCCTTCCCAGAAATTCTGTGCCTTGGGGGCGGGGGAGGAAGGAGGAGCATGGCTGCTTCGCATTTTTTCTTTGGCATTGGCAAAGCCGGAATGGTTGGTGCCTCTGGTATCGGGAGTCTTTCCATTTAAAGTCATAGGGGCTGCAGAGATAAGTCTCTCCTTCCTCCCTCCACCCAGCCTGCAGTAGGGCGTGCCTCCCAGAGGTAGGGTGTCTGGCATGGAGTAAGGGCTCAATAAATTGGAGTGATGATGAGGATGGTGATGAAGAGGAAGCCGAATGGTTTTAACTTGAAGCTTAAACCCTCCTCTGACGTTGGGACTTCAGGGGACAGTAGGGCAAGTGCACAAAGCTGGGGGGACATTGGGAGGAGTTGAGAGGGGTAGGGTAGACTTTGGTGCCTTTTCCTGCTGTAAACATGGGGAGGACAGGCCAGCTGTCTTTCTCTCTGACTCTTGAGGCCAGCAGTATGTCACTGTAGTGAGGGGAACATCCTTGAACCAGAGCTCAAAGGCAGGGCCCCGTACCCAACATGGTGGTCTTGACTTTAGCCAGAGTCCAGGGGAAGATGAAAAAGGCCTTTCTTTCAGGGCAGGTGGGTGACTCTCCAGGTCATGCCTGAACCCTACCCACCTCGCAGCCTCACCCTGGGTGTCTTGAGTGGGGCAGGGGCTGGAGTTGAGGAGAAATCATGGGGATGAAATCAGGCAGCAGGAAAGAGGAAATCCTCTAGCTTTGACCATGAACTTTGCAGCCAGTAGTGCCAAAGCTGTGAAGCCTCTTCTTTCTCTGGGTGCCTTCCCTCGCCTTCTATAGTTGCTGGAGCACAGACCAAGGTTTCCAGTGTGGCTGTACATCATTGGCCTGGGGCCAGAGGAGATGACCTAGCCTACCTTGGAAGCCCCGCCTCCCAAAAAGCCCTTTGGAATTCAGGAGGTCAGATCTTTGAGGGGGCCAGGTCCTACTCCAACTCCTGCTCAGAGGGGACCCCACCAGGATCGGGGCTTTCCAGAGGGCACCACTTTGGTGAGCAGCACTGGGTGGCTGAAGTTCCTGTGTCAACAGGGACATAGCAAATATTTAGCAGGATTTTCAGAGACTTCAGGCTGTGACCCTCACCCTTCCAAACCCACTGCCTAGGGTGATCCTGGGTTGAGTCCTCATTGTGCTGGTCAGCAAGGCTGGGCAAGGAAAAGTTACAGATTAAATGGAAAGTCAATAAGCTAGGATACAGCTGTGTGCCCTGCCCCAGGTCTGTGTCTCTGCCCAGGGTCAGAGTGCCTGAGCGCGTGTGGGTGTGCCCTCGTGGGCGAGTGTGGTCTGGACACGTGACTGTTTGTGTATGTTTGTGGTTCTTGAGCCCCAGCCTGTCTGTGTCTGAGTGGGCAGATATGGATATATTCTGTGTGCCTGTGTCCCCATGAGAGTTTCTAAGGAGCTCCTCTCCCTGTCGTGGTGTGTTCTCCTCTAAGCTTACACACAAGCTGGGCAGTGAGGAAACCAAGAAGGGGGAGACCAGCCATGCTGCCTGCCCCATCTTCCCACGATGACCTCCTCTGCGTGACGTGGGGCCCTACCAACATAAGAACAATAAGCTATGCTTCCAGGATCCATGCAGCCCTAGGTTTCAGTGAATGGACCTAGTTGTCATCCTTAATGGTACATCCTAAATGAAGGATAAACATTTCGAATATTCATTAATAATCTTTTGAGTCTGAGTCATTTGTGGACTTCTACTCATAGAAATTCAACATCGGAAAAGCCTGGTTGCATTGAACTTCCACCGCAGATCTCTCTCTCCCTCTCAGGGCCTCAGCCACTGGGACGTCCCACACCTCCAGGCCTCGGGGCTCTCTACCTCCCGAGACAGCCCCATTCACTAGAGAACTTTTCCTTACTCCTCGAACCTAAGAACATTCTGTCCATTTACCAAGAGGAGTAAGTGTCACCGCAGAGGAGCACCTACCTTCCTTTATGGTCACGGAAGGAAAGCACACTCAGAAAAAAGACAACAAAGCCCTTCCAGGTTTGAAGGGCGCCCCTCGGGCTCGTGTAACAAAATGGCACCACAGGGGTTCCTGGGACCCCTGTCAGCCTTTCCCAGGTCAAGAGGTGGGCCTTTGTTTTCCTCTCAGCCTAGCCCCTGCTGGTCCCAAGATCTGGCTCCAATTCTTTTTGGTCTTTCATGTCCTCTTTCTCTTCATTCCCCAGCTCCAGCCGACACCCCTGAAACACGGGGACCCCATCCACAAGTCTCACGGCTTTGTGTGAGGTGGACGTGGAAGGGGTGGTCCCTGGCCAGTCCGGGTGTTTCTAGCCAGAAGGGCTCCTTTGGAGAGTCTTGAGAGAAGAGCGTGGATCTGAGATCTTTTTTCTGGTTCCTGATTGAGGACCCAGGGTTGATCTTCTACGGGCCCCATAGCACTGTCCTGCTCTTCTGGAATGTATCCTCCCCTTCTTGGGCGCTCTGTCAGCTGGGAGGTCTTGCTCTGTGTATTCTTCTTGGTTGACCTTCAGGAACTTGATGTCAACCCTAAGTCAGGAGTCCCTTCTGGACTGTCCTCCTTGGAGTGTTAAAGATGCCAAAGGATGGGGTATATTTCTCAGCTCCATTTATTCCTTCCCTTTGATTCTTCTTTCTAAGCCAGCCCTTCACTTGTGACAAAGCCTTCTTCCCATCCTTGGTGACTCAGTTTTATAAATAACCTTCGGTGTGAAATCTTGACATAGACTTTCTGAGGGTCTCGATTCTTCCTTGCCTGGTTTTCCTTTATCCACATGCTTCTCCCCACACCCGCAGGACTAGGAGAATAAAAAGAGAACCAACCCCCACCCCCACACCTCACTCAGGCTAGGCAGAAAAATACCATTTGACCCAGAGGCAGCTCTGGGACTGCTGCCATGCTTGGAGGAACCTGCTAACTCCTCAGGAAAAAAATCCTGACGCAGACCAGATGTGACCTTCTGACTGGCTGCCAACATCTGGAATGCTGGCAGGGGCTTTGCACTCGGGCCCGCAGCGTGCTGCCAAGCCCGAGCGTTTTGGAGGCGGTGCTGATCTGCAGAGAGGTCTTGCAGCCTTTTTTTTCCAGCTCGGCCCTGTATTCCGGTGTTGGCTGCCTGAAGAGAGAAGCAGCAGTTAGAATTGGGTTTTCCTGGAGTTCAGACAGAGTCTTCAGAAGACGACCCCAGGGACGGAGGGCAGGCCCGGGCGCACCAACCCCATCTCTAGATCGCCGGTGCCCTGGGCAACAGACGTGGACTTTGGGTGGGGTCTGAAGTCTAAGGGTAGGGGACTGAAGGGATGTGGAATGTGTTCTCTTGGTTCTGGGGCCACGGAGAGCATTACACAAGTGTGTACAGACACACCACACTTTCACACACAGGCATCCACCCCCACTCCCACTTTTCTCCTTTCCAGCCAATGGGGAGAGCCTTGGGTCAGATTTCTCATCACTCATGGAAACTTTGATTCTGGCCATTTGGAAGAGGGTGAACAGAGCTGACAACCCTGAGGATCCCCTGGCCAGCTCAGCCAGATGCTGAAAAGAGCAGGAAAGGGGACAGGAAGAGAGAGCAGACGGAGAGGGGGATGGTAGGAGGAGCTGAATGGAGGGAGACAAGACCCAGTAGGGGCCCCCCCTGCCTGCCTCAGACCTCCCTGCAGGGACCAGGGGACCGTCCTGCTGTCTGGGCAGCTGTAGCTGGTGACTCATCTGAGGGCTGGCTTGGGTGGGATGAGGGACAAGTCAAGGACGTCAAGAGGAATATAATATTCTCCTGAGGAGATGCAGGGGTGTGGGAAGGAGACAGGGCACTGCTTTCACTTGTTCCTGTCCCCAGACCCTCCCCCTCCCCCTGCTTTTCCCCAGGGCCAGGCTGGAGAAGCCTCAAGAAGGAAGCAGGTGGGAGGCTGGGTTGGTGTGCTGCCCTGTCCTTTCTCGGTGCTGACCTCTCCTCATTTTGTCTTGACTGCAGACAAGGATGAGGATGACCACCCCAACAACAGCTTCAGCCCCTGCGGCGCCCATGACCGCAGGTGTCTGCAGAAGCACTTTGCCAAAATTCGAGACCGGAGCAACAGCGGGGGCAAGATGAAGGTCATTGGGATGCCTCGGGAAGAAGCCCGACCTATGGTGAGGACCTCTGACTTCAAATGCACACATTCATAGGCACACACCACCATCACCACTACCACCATCAACATCACCACCACCACCACCACCACCACCTGGACTATGTTTACACAGTAAACATTCTTTGGATGCCTACGGTGTACGAGATGCACCGGGTGTATGTCATCAGGACCCAGAGAGTCCTCATTCCTGTCCTTAAAATTCCATCCCTGCTTGGTCGCTCTCTACACTGGTACAGCTGAGGTGGTGATGGTTCAGCACTGACATACTTCTGCACTGGTTGGTAAATCATGGTTGCCCCAAGCCTCCTGATGTTTCTTGGTCCCTCTCTTAGATTCCCCACTCCAGACCTTCTCAGTCTCTAAAGGGTTAATGCTGGCCATCTCAGGGGCCTTGGGACCTTGCTCCAGGGTCTGGCAAATGTCCTTTCCGATGGGTGGTTCTGACGGCTCCGGGCCTGGATCTTGCACATTGTTGGTTGATTTCATTCACGTAGGAATCGTCCCCTTCAAGTCCTTCCCCATAGGTTTCCACAGCTCCTTTCCCATAGGGCCCCTTCCCTTCATACCTCCCCTTTCTAGAAGTTCTTTGGCCCAAGATCCTGTCTTCAGTGTCCTTTGCTCTTTCCACCACTGTCCATGGAACCCAAGCCATGCCCTTCACCTCACTGCCCAGCCTGCGGGCCCTGACCCTCCTTTCAGGCCTTCAGTTCTGAGACAGCCCCCAGCCCTGGTTCTCCTGCCCCTCTTCCCTCCCGCTGAGCAGTTGTGCCCTCCCTCTCCTTCAGCCCCAGGGCTCCTGCCAGAGTGAGCTGCACCGGGCCCTGGAGCGGCTGGCCGCCTCACAGAGCCGCACCCATGAGGACCTCTACATCATCCCCATCCCCAACTGTGACCGCAATGGCAACTTCCACCCCAAACAGGTGAGTCTCTGTCTCCCTCCTGCTTGGCCCTGGCCTCAGCTCCCGAGGCACTCGACAGGCTGATCCAGGATCGAGGTCTCGGGGAAAGGGGAGGCTCCCCCACCATGCCCAACCCCAGGCCTTCCCCAAACCTTCCCCTCAGCCTTTGGACCTCAGCTGATTTTGCCCACCTCACTCATTTTGGAAATGAGGAGACCGAGGCCCAAAACCATAGAACGAGTTAATGGCAGACCAATGGTCCTGCCTCCCCATCCAGGATCATTTTCACCACCTCTTGTATTAGCATCTGTGATGTTTACCTCATATTCCCGCCAACCTCTGCTTCCCAGCCCTTTCTCACTCATCCTGCTCCCTTCTATGAGTGGTTCTCCTCTGTCGTGGAATGTCTGTCTCATCTGGGAATGGAGGGGCTAAGTCATGAGGGGTTCAGGGGGAAACAGCCTGCTCCTCACCCAAGCTGAGCAGCCAAGCCGCCTGGGTGCAGCCAGGATGGAGGTGACGCCAGTCCTGACAGCTGGAGATAGGGGCTTTGGCTGGAAGCAGAGGAAGGAGGTGGGCAGGAGAGAAGACATGAATGTAGAAACCTCTGTGCACCCTCCCACCCTTGGAATGTGGCTTCCTCTGACGAGCGCCTGGGAAGCTGGGTTGTTTGAGAAGGCCAGCCTGCTCCAGCCTCGTCTCTGGGGTGCCTCGTGTTGAGTATTTGCCGGGGAGCCCTGGCCTGGATCTCCTTCTCCATCTCCCTGTGGGCATAGACACACCCGTTCTCACACTTCACCCTCTATAGGCAAATCCACAGAGTGGCTTGGCTCAGAGGCCTAGCTAGCAGGAGAGAGGCTGCCCCTGAGTCAGCACATCCCAGGATGGCATGAGGATGCTGTGAGTGGTGTGCAATCAGCTAGGGGTCAGCGAGGGCTCCCCTAAACCAACGCCAACCCTTTCTCCCACCTTTATCCCAGCACTAATTTTGTTTTTATTTTTGTCCCTATTTTAAAAATATTTTTCCCTAAAAAAATTACATTCTTTGTTAGAGAAGTTTCAGGTTTACAGGAAATTGAGCAGGAAGTATGGAGGTCTCATCTACTGCCCCACCCCCCAGTTTTCCCTATTAACATCTTGCATTAGTGCAATACATTTGTTACAATTGAGGAACTAATACTGAGATACATTATTATTAATTCAAGTCCATAGTTTACATTAGGGTTCACTCTTTGTGTTGAAAACCCTTTGTGTTCTATGGGTTTTCTTTCCCCCATTTTTTTTCCTACTGAAAGTTCTGACACTTGACCCCTGATCCCCAGACCAATCCAGACCCTTGAGACAAGCTCACTCCAGCTCTAATCCTGGCTCTGGAACACACCTTTGCCCCCTGCCCTCCCCGCTCCCCCCATCTAATCCTGACTCAAACTTGGGCCCATCCGCTTTAGTTGTTCTGACTTTGACCTCTGTCTTTCTCCGAGTTTTATTTCTGACCTGGGTAAGCCTCACCTGACTCAAGTTTTAGGTATAATTCCCTATCAACTGTACTTCTTACCTCAACTTCAACTTGCATCCTGCTATTAACCATAATTTCATTCTTAAAGTCCCAACGCGTTGAGAACACACTCAAAACCTCTCCAACCTGCACCTTAGCCTTTCAAGTCCAGTAGAGCTTTCTCGAGGCCCTGCCTTTTAAGACTCTTGGGGCCAAGTTTTCTCTCCACTGCAGTGAGCTTGGAAGATTTGTGCTCAGGGAGGAGTCTCTGCTCTCAGAGGCCATCGTGGAGCAATGATCTGACTGGGGGCTGGGTTGGGGTTGGGGCCGGCTGCCTGGTAACTGACCTCTCATGCCCTCGTCTTGACAGTGCCACCCAGCCCTGGATGGGCAGCGCGGCAAGTGCTGGTGCGTGGACCGGAAGACAGGAGTGAGGCTTTCGGGGGACCTGGAGCCCAATGGGGAGCTGGACTGCCACCAGTTGGCTGACAGCTTCCATGAATGAGCCCTACCAGTAGGCAGGGGGCTCCGTGCCCCCTGCTACCCCTTCCCCTGGAGGCTGCAGAGCTGATGGGGAGCCCAGGCCCGAGTCCTGGCTCTGCCTCTGGCCCAGAAGTTTCCATCAGGGTGTGTGTTGTGTGTATGTGTGTGTTTATGAGCATGGGTGTGCCTTTGGGGTGAGCCAGAGCCTAGGGGTGTCCTCTTTGGGCTTAGAGAGCCCGAGAGACCTGAGAGTGGCAATGGGGATCCCTGGTATATTTCCACATTGATCCTGGATTCATTCATTCTTTCATTCATTCAGCCATCTAGAAACATGTATTGACTACATATCACATGCCGACTCTGGTTTTCAGCCCTGGGGGCTCTTATTCTGACTTCCTCCTACTTGGACATGAGGGGCCACATCCTATACAATGAGCACAGGTCTGTGGGAGAAGTCCCATTTCTGTAATCAGAGGGGGAAAGTAGACATGTACCTTGACCTTCGTCCCTCCCCTTGATCTAGTCATGGAGTGGAGGCCATACATAGCGAAGGTGTGGGGTAGCAGGTGGCTCAGTGGTCAGGAGACCAGACCTACTCCCAAAGCTAGGGGCTACCAGGCTCCTCTTCTCTTCCTGCGGAGACACGCCTACTCTTGGGTTAGGTGTAGTGCCATCTGCTTTACTGCCTGGTAACTGAGTCCTTGCTTGTGGAGCAAGGAAGAGGGTCAGAGGAAGGCCTACAGGACAGGGGGTGGGAGGGGAGCTGGGCAGTAGGGCCCCTGTCTGAGTGGTCAGGGGGAAGGGACAGAGTGTGTGATGGGACTGCATGTGTCTGATGGAGAAAAGGGCCAGCACCTTGGGGTCAAGGGATGGGGCTTTCCTGGGGCCCTGCTTCCTTCTACTTGTGGTCAGAAGTCACCAGGATGAAGTCACCAGGATGACTTGTCCTTCAGTGGCTCACAGCCTGTGGCTCTGCCTCCCACTCACACCAGCTCCCCCTGCACCTCCCTCCCCTTCACACCGCCTCCTGGGCATTTTCTGGCTGGACTGGATGGAAGGAGACTTAGGGACCTACCAGTCAGCCAGAATGTCTTGTTTTTCTTTTTTTCTTTCTTTCTTTCTTTTTTTTTTTTTAACAAAACAGAACAAAACAAAATAAAAAATGCTAGACAATTATGTTTCATTGATTTATTTACAATTAGAGATGGGGATGCGCTAGGGGTGGGGTGGCCTCTCCTGCTTGGTAGAAGGGCTACGGAGAGTCAGTCAGTGCCCCCTCCTCTCCCTGCAGCCTCTTCCTAGGGGGCCTCCCTGTCCCCAAAGTCTGCTGTGTGTGTGTTCAGACTCCGGGTGGGGAATGATGACTTCCAAAAGGAGGGAGCCAGGACAGCCCTGCTGGGCCACAGCTATTTCTGGGATCAGCTGGTGTGTGGACCTGGGGCCTGAGGCAGATTGGGTTTGCATCTGGGTTTCATTTATTAATTTAATGGTGGTGAGGGGGAGGCACTGCCCTGAAGCCCAGGAAAGGGGGTAAACGTTCCACCACATTCCACAGCTCTGCCTGACTGCATTCCTGATTGGGGGTTGTGCTGAGATTTGATTCTCAGAGGTTGAGAGTGGGCGCATCTTTGATCTTGCTGCCCCAGGCACACCAGGTTGTGGGCTTTGGGTGGCAGCCCCATGATTTGTGCCGATGTGGTATGATTGGATTCCTCGTCATTTCCCAGTGTCCCTCCCCGTCCCCTACCTCTGCCAGGCACTAATTTCTTGAGTGGGGGTCTCTTTCTGGGAGGTGGAGGGCAGCCTGGAGACTGAGCTGTTGCACTCGGGGATGGGCTCCTGGATTCCCAGGCCCCCCTTCCCACCTCAGCTCCAGAGGCACTCGCAGGCCCCTCGGTTTCACTGGTCTCTGAGGTACTGGCACCTGTGCTGTCTGTATGTTGAGTCTGGGGCTGTAGTCCTCACTCAGCTCTCTAGCTCAGCCGTCTAATCTCCCTGAGGCACCATGGGCCCACTGCCAGCAGCAGGAGATAAAGAACAAAGTGACCCCAAGTGAGCATTGCTCTCTCAGAACTCCTCCCCGCCACACCATGCTTCAGAGAGCCCCCTACTTTTGGGGCCAGGGCCAAGGCATGTTGGGGTAGGAGGGTGGGTGTCGGCTGCTGATTACATTTGAGGTCCCTAAGCCAAATGCAGGAAAAGTATCTCTTTAGACCCTTAAATCATTTCTAAATGCTCTACCCTTGCACCCTTGGCAGTGTGTAGTCGGAGGTCCCTTTTCTTTCATGGGCTTCCAAAAAAGCAGGGTCTGCTTAGGAAGTAGTTGCACATATGGCCTGGGATGTGCCTTTGTGACATATGTATATTTATGGTGCATGTGTGTGTGTATGTGTGTGAATATGGCAAAGCGATACCTGAAGTGTGGGAGTGGGCTTTCACAGGACACATATCCCTGTCTGGGTGTGTGTAGACGAGTGTGTCTGTGTTGTGTGTCTGTATGAACTTGACTGAATGTATGTGAGGTGAAGCGGGAGGGAATAAGCGATTCAGAGCGTATACCTACCTCCTGGCTGTGAACAAGTGACCCTCAGTCATTAGGTGTCCCCTGCAGGGTTTGTGGTGGGGGGGATGCCTAGCATCAGAGAACAGAGGATGTGTACTTGGAGGGGAGCAGTTTCATATCCCACAGAAGCCGGCATTTGCCCCCATGACCTGGAAGCCAGGTCCCAGGGGTCAAACAAGAAGGAAATAAAAGCAGCTCAGTGTCCATGCAAACACTCTCCTGGGCAAAGTGAACCATTGGGCAGTGTCACCATTGGGAGGAACTGGGCTCCAGAGAAGGCTTGCTGGCCTAGTTTATACCTGGGCCCTCCTACCTCAGCCTCCAAATACCCTTGAAAAGGTCACTCTAGTTGCCACAGGGGCACCAGCGTCCCTGGCAGAGGTAGAAAGGAGGAGGTGGCAAGGACCTGGGGCCACCATCCCTGGATGAACTTAAAACCAGGGTCCTGAATGCTGTGCCCTGCCTCCCCCTAAAATGTTATCCCCGCCCCCTACTGTGGCTTGGAGCTGGGAGGGGGGGTGGGAGGCACCCCGCCAGCATCTCCTTGCCCATTGGTGCCGATCCACATCAGGCATTTGGTTTCCATTTCCCAGCTCATTAGTGGAGATCAAGCCCTGATGTCTGCTGAGGGTTGGGGGCTGGGTTTTCCATTGGCAAGAATGCAGGGTGGGAGTAGGGAGAAAAAAGCGGAGACTTGGACAGACGCTAGTATTGGATTCAGGTGGGGGAGGCTCTGGAGAGCTGGCCCAGCCCCCTGGCTCCTCCTCCACCCGGGGCCCTGAGGTTCCAGTCACTGCCATCCCTTCAGCTCCTTCCAGGAAAAGGCTGCTCGTTCCAACCTCTCTGCCCTCTGGGCCCGATTCCCCCAAGTTGCTCCAGGAATGTTATGAAGCATGCAGGACTTGGGGCGCCTGCCTGCCCCCACTCCCACCTCCCACCCCCCGCCCTGGGGGAGGAATATAGCTGTGTGGTTAAGTGACCCTGAAGCATTCCCAGCCAGAGAAACACCCCCTGCATTCTAGACTCCTATGGCAATGTCACCTCTGACCTAAAGAAAGGCAAGATGATGTGGTTGGATGGGGCTGGGGGGCAGGCTGGCAGCCGGAATGTTGGGTGGTCACAGGGACGAGGGGAGGAAAAGGGCCGGGTTACGAGTTGGGGAGAGAGTCAAGGGGAAGAGGGAGTGAATGGAAACAGTAAGTGGAGGAGAGACCGTGGGGCACCTTTGGGCACACCCAACAGGGAGCAGACACCACTCTAGCCAGCCAAGGGTCGAATTAGACCCTTACTGTCAGGGCGACCTGTCCCTTCTATGTCTGAGGCCCCAGGGTTGGGGAGCATTGGGGTCAGGAGTGGAAGGCGGGTGCTGTACATAATTAGAAACATGCTCTACTGAGCAAGCAGGCGCCACGAGGAGCACCCCTCTGCTCACCACCCCCCTGTCTTCCCCAGCTCTCTTGTGCCCTTCCCCACGACCTAGACCCTTCCAGCCAGACCAGGGGAGGGGCTGCTGGAGCCTGGGTCTAGAAACCCGGGTGGGATTGGCTTCCCTGGCCCTTGCACACTCTCTAAAGTGCAAACAACATATTTTCGCCATGTGATGGTATTTAATTACACAAAAAAACAGAGCCATTAAACTGAAATTAAACTCTTTTTGGAATCACTTAATTCAGGACATGACAAATTGCTTTCAGTGCAGGCGGCAGTGTGTCCCCCAGGCAGGGATGGCAATTAGCAGCTTCCACGGCTGGCTGGGTCCCCTGTTCTCCTGGACCCCTTGCCAGCTTTAAATTCCGAAGTTGGGGTCAGAACTTTCTTCATAAAGACCTCCCAAGCCAAGGGGAAGTCTCTGCGTTTGTTTAGGATAAGAATGGGGGCTGGATAACGAAAGAGCCACTGTCCATCCACTTTTAGATGACTCGGTCCATTTTATCGATGGGGAAGTTGAGGCTCAGGTGTCAAGTTCACCCAGACCCAGGGTGAGAACTCTGGTGCTAAGCCATGACCAGGGGACCTTTTTTCCTCCCCCAGGTTTATGTCCTTTTACCCTGGGCCTGGAGGCAGAGGTTGGGGGTGGGAAGGTGAAGGCTGAGGACCCAGAGCAGGGCCTAGTAGGGGAGGGTACATTTCTCCAGAACTGGGCTCCGACCGGGTCCAAGGCCAGAGACAAGCAGGGAAGGTGGAGTGGTGGCCCTGGGGTGCAGGCTGCTGAAGCTGCCGGGACTTCCTAGACCGCAGCCTGGTGCCCAGACTCAGGAGTCAGGCACACCTGCGGCCTATCAACTGGGTGAGGTTGGGGCGGGTAAGACTTCGCTCCTCTGAAGCCTCAGTTTGCCCAGTTGTCAAATGGGGATGGAAATCCATAGTGTGCCTACGAAGACCAGTGGGCAGAAGGTGTGGACAGGGCTTGGGTCGAGGTCGGTAAGTGGTGTTATTTGATGTCCTTCTCAGGACCTCTGGTTCCCCATTTATAACAAGGTCCAGCTGGGGCCTGGTGGTTTCTGGTGCCTTCGCTTGCTCTGACTCTCTGTCTGCCTCCGTCTCTCCTCCGTCCACATCCCTCTTTGCCTTCAGTTTCCCTTCTCTCCTCTGTGGACCGAACACCTAACTGTGGGCAGAGGTCTGAGGTGTGCGCTTAGACCTGTGAATGAAAACAGGGGCCACATACCAAATCCGACAGGCTCAGCGGAGGCCTGTGCGGTGGCCTTACACACTCAGAGACCCGAAGTAACCATATAGGATGGGTTGAAATGAAAACTTTCTAACTAAAAGCAGTTCACGGCAGGTAGTCACGTGCTAGGCCCGTGTTTTTCCCTAACAAAGGTCAATCTTCACCTTAACTGAGCCTGTTTGTGAGCTTTCTTTCTTTTTTTTCTTGCATCTAGGATAACATACCTGATAATAGACCTTTGGAATATCAAAGTAATTTCCTTTTTTCCTCAAAGCACAACCTCGCACTGTAACAGAGACCACAAACTCCCTCACTGTTATTCTTACTGTGTTCCTTGTTAACCGTTAGCTATCCTGTACCCACAGGTTCTCCCCTTTGCTTTGTCCCCTCTCCCTAATCCATTGCCAATGGATTTCACGTAACCCCCTCCGTCTCCTCCTTTGATTGTAATGTATAAAATAAGGTGCAGCCCTGCCTGTCTTTGAAGCAGTTTCTCAATCCGTTGAGGTTTTGCTTCCCGGCAATTGTCGTCAGTCAGTTTGGCTCAGATAAACTAAAAAATTCTTCCACAGTGACAGACTGCTGGGTAAGAAAAGGCAGGCCCGTGCCCTGTCAGGTTTCCTTGCCTCACCTAGTCTTCTGGTGGCTGTGTGTGACGTCCATCTGGGAGGTGAAAGGGGACCAAATGGGACAGGGGCCGCACTCTGGGGAGAGCTTGGGGGGTGCACAGTGAGGCTGTGGCCTCCTTCCCCGACGTGCCCTCCGCGATCTGGGAACCTGCTCTCCTGATTGGAACCAGATGGGCCTGCCATGGTCAGAGGTCTGTCCCAGCAGTCCACTCACTCAGCCTCCTGCTCTAAGAGGGGAGAGGGTGGAGGTGGGGGTGCTCTTCACGGGGGGCTGGGAAAGAGGGTCCTTTCTCCTCTCCCTGCTCCCCAGGCTGTTGGCCTGGGAGCTCTTCTATTAACCATGGGGGTGGTGTGGCGATCATCTGAGTCTTTCACTGAGGCTGGGAGGCAGTCCTCCACCTGAGGACGACCTCCCCACCCCCACAGCGAAACTCCGATGCAGGTTTTGAAGTAGGGGCCAACGGTGCCTGTCCCCTGTCTTCTAGAGTGGCCTCAAGGTCATTCTCCTCATCCCTGGCCTCCTTGGCCTTGGTAGGCAGAGAGGTTCTTGCACTGGGGGTTGGGGTGGAAGGGCCGGGCTGGCTGGAGCCAGGCTGAGGCCCAGGGTTCCCGTCATTTCAGGCCTGGCAGCTGCCCGGCTGCAGATGGCTCCCCCGCCAGCCTGGCGGCCAGCACAAATGCTTTGCAGCTGTACCTCTCTCTCTCTGCTTGCCCTGGAGAGTCTAGAGACAGAGACAGGGAGCCCGGGGGCACGCACGCAGAGCTGGGGTGGGTGGGGGACAGGCCGAGGCAGCTGGTTGCTGAGTGAGAAGGACAAGGAAACTTGAAGCTCCTGAAAAAGTTTCCCCAACATGCAGGGGGTGGAGTGGCGGCTTCCCGCGGGAGGACCGTGCTGGGGGTGGGGTGCTGCTTGCCAGAGCCAGGGCTCAGGGTCCAGTCTCTGAGTGGAGCTAGAAACCTCTAAGTTGGAGCAGCAGGGAGGGGAGCCCAGCCTCGTCCCCACCCAGGGGAAATTGGACCAGACTGCTCAGGAAATAAATTCAATTTTCCAGCATCATGGACAATAGAGTCCCCCCCCCCCCCCCCCCCA
>VMDR010001388.1:0-77652 GCA_007922815.1 Macrotus californicus | reverse complement strand
CTAAGAGCTCTGGGCAGGCCCGCTCTGTGCAACGAGGGCGGGGCTGTGGTGGAAACAAAAACCTTCCCCAGAAGAGTTTAGGGGTGGGTGAGGCCTAAGTCCCAGGCAACAGGCCCAGAAGGGTTTATATGTAAGAAGACCTTAAAAGTTTTGAAAATTTTTCTTTTGGGTGAGGGAGGTCGCCTTTTAAACGCAAGCGGCCTTGTAAAGCTCTGCAGGGGACATTTGTGGGGCTCTAATGAGGGGACATGGCACTGCAGACTGGGGAAGGGTCAGCTTCCAGGTGTGCTGTTTGCAGATGGTGGCCTTGTGGGGGACTCTGGGCACTGGTAGAGGAAGGGAGGGTCAGCACAATCCAAAGCAGAGGGAAGACCCAGAGTGGGGGAAGAGTAGAGGCTGCCAGGAGGGAGATCCTGAATTTCTGGGGTGGGTGGGAGGAGGGGGGAAAGGCCACACAGGAAACTTTGGGGGAGAGCAAGGCAGTATCTTGGCTGGAGAGGGGTTGTGTGTGTGTTGGGGGGTAGAGGAGGGGGTTGGGAGCGTGGAGAGAGAGGGGATGGCTCTAGCCTGGTGGCTGGAAAAGGTCACTCCCAAGAAGACCAAGGCTGAGAGTAGCCTCTAAAATCTCCCCCAGCTCATCTGTTACACAGATGGGGAACTGAGGCCTAGATGAGCCTGTACCCTGTTTGCCTGAGGCTTAAACAAGCCGATGGTAGAGGCAGATTAGAACTCATGGCAGGGTTTTGTTTTGTACCATCTCCCCGTAGGACCAAGGTGGGCATTCAGACACCCAAACGGGATGGATTCCTCAGGCACCAGAAAGGGGAAACTAAGTAATAAGGGCTATCATTTGGGAGGAAGGAAGGAGGTTCTGATGGAAGATTCTGGGTGGAAGATGGCAAAGGAGGATGTGCCACCTTCCAGGCGGAAAGGGGAAGGGTGATTTTGTCAGCATCCTGAGCAGCCTGAGGCTGGGGACCAGGCTGGGGTGGGGCTGGGGGGCCTAATCCCTGATGGGAGAGGAGGGGTTTGGCAGAAACACAGGAAGGCAGGGCAGAGAACCGTATCCTGGTGTGCCTACAGGAGGCAGGGGACTGGACTTGATGGCCTCTGGTTGAATAGGCTCCAAATGTCTTCCTTGTTATCATCATTCCCACGGATCTGGGTCCAGACTGCCTGGGTTCAAGTCTCACTCCAGCACTTAGGGTTGGAACCTGGGAAATTAAGCACCTAATCTACAGTTCCATATCCACCAAATGAGTATAAAAAATCGTGCTTGTGTGGTGTTGTTGTCAAGATTAAATGAGATAATACAGGGCAAAGCTTCTAACCAATATTTACTGTAGCCTGATGCGTGCCAGGCACTGTTCTAGGTGCTGCAGACTCAGTGCTGAGCAAGATGAGTCATTTTTCTCACGGAACTCCCGTCCCAGGGCCGTGGGACTTGGTGGAGATGTCAGGTGCTCCGTGAAAGGATGACGGAGGTGCTGTCTTTCACATAACAAACGTTTGTCCAGGGTGTCTTTAGGCTTCCCATAACCTTAATTTAAAAAATGTTTGTTTCATTTATCTATTATTATTTATTGATTTAAGAATGAGAGAGGAAGAGAGAGAGAGAGAGAGACATTCAATTGCTGTTCCACTTATTTATGCATTCCTTGGTTGATTCTTGTACGTGCCTTGATCGGGGATCGAACCTGTAACTGTGGTGTATCAGGATGATGCTCCAACCAACTGAGCTACCTGACCAGGGCTCATAACCTTAATTTTATAAGGTAGGGATATTGCAATTGACAAAACTGAGCCTCAATGTCCAGAGAAGTGATAGATCTCTCTCTCCAGGACGCACACTGAGGAAATGCTGTGTGAACAGTGAGAAGGTGGCTGTCTGTAACCAAGAAGACAGCTCACACCAGAACCGAGCCATGCTGGCTTCAGGCTCTGGAACTGTGAGAAAGCAAATATCTGCTGTTCCAGCTTGTTTAAGCCGCCCAGTCTATGGGATTTTGTTATGGCAGCCTGAGCAGACTAATACAAGGGGGATTAGAGGTCTCTGGTCCCTCTCTTTCCCACATGGTCCTTCCAAGTTCAAAGAGAACCAAGGACCCAGGCCCAGATCAACTTAGGCTCCTGCTCCCACCTGTCTTGGAATAAAAGCCCCTCTTAGGCTCTTGTCCCTTTCTTGGCCTGAATTACAAGGGCTCACAGCTTCCTCTTCCCATCACACTTCTCCCCAACCCTGCCTCCTGCCCCACGGTCATATTTCAAAAGCACAAATGTGGTTGCTTACTCCCTGGCCGAAAAGCCTTTGATGTCTCTCCATGACCTACAGGATGAATTCCAAGCACATTCCCTGCATGGCTGTGCACTGTGCAACCTGCACGACTGCACGCAGTGATTCTGAGTCCAGCGTCACTCATTCGTTCATGGGACAAGTACTCATTCCCTAGACATTCTCCGCTTAGCATGCGAGGCTCTTGACGACCTGGCTTCTGCCTCTTTCCTCTGCTTCCTTTCTCACTCACTCCTTGGGTGCCGTACGTTTCAGCCACGCTAAACGTGATACCTTCTCATACCCGTGTGCTTCGCACACAAGTTCATCTACCTGCTTGTCTGAGAATGCTGAGGAAGTAGAGTGGGTACAGGTTTGGAATCTTCTTCCTCTGCCATTTCCTAGCTAGGTGAATGTGGGCAGCTTAACCCTGTGCATCTCAGTCTTTTAATCTGTAAAATGGGGTTAAACATATATGATGTGCCTCACATTGCCCTTAGTAAATGAAATTGCACCCCTTTTTTGCATGTTAAACTGTCCATCCTCGAAGACCCAATTAAATGCTGTCTCCTTGGTAGTATTGCCCTCATTCCTTCCAAATGGGCAAAGTCTATCTTCCCTGTTTCTGCTCTTCCTGCCAGCCCTGCGTGGCACTTACAAACCTCTGTCATTACACTGTTGTATTTATGTGTTTTCCTGGCTCGCATGAGCAACGTAAGCAGCCAGAAAATAGTTGTTACATGAATCAAGGTACCAATCTCTGGGCTGGGAGCCCTTATCCCCTTGCCCTGCCCTGGTTCCAAGCCCTGAGCCTATTGGATGGCATGAGAATTAAGGGTAGGAGGTCAAGGACGAAACAGCAGAGGTGAGCAGGCTGGGCCTCAGTGGGAGATGACTATGGGGAGGTAATCAGATAGGGAGTAGGAGTGAGCGTGCTTCAGCCTTCCGGGAGGTCACTCTGCAGCCAGAGAGGAGGCAGGGGCTGGGGGCATGGGGATCTGAGTCTCGAATTGTTGGCAGTGCAGTCAGCTGCCAGCTTCCCTTGCCATCCGTCACTCCAGCGCAGCTGGGCTTTGCTCTGGGTCCAGCCATGTGGGAAAAAGGGCAAAGGAATTAAATGGGAAAAGAGTGAGAGAGAGGGAAGGTTTTTCTGTAAAGAGGGAGGAGGGGAGAGGCGAGGAGGGAGAGAGAAACTAGCCATGGGGAAGTGAGGGGAGGCAGCAGGCAGCATCTGTGTGTGTAGAGAGAAGGGTGGAAAAAGGGTGGAAAAAGGGATGGGGAGGGATGGAAAGTTGGGAGAAGTGACACTGGAGGGGCTATTAGGAAGGCGGCTTAAGGCCGAGGGCTGGAAGGCCTGAAATCTTCTGAAGAGAAAACTCCTGAGCGTCCACGTATGGGTGCAATGAGCCCTCCCCTCCTGGTTCCTGGTTTGGTGACAGTCCTTCCTCCCCTCTGCCCTCCAACCTCCCACCCTTGCAGGGCTGGCTGCTCTGTCCTCCAGCAAACATCCAAATCAAGTTCTGTGTTAAGTTTTCCTGGAGGAAAGATGAAGTATGGTACATGCAGCAGAGATTCTGAGCTTCTGTAGACTCTGTCCACAGGGGCGGGCTGGGCGGGGGGCTGGACGTGCAGTTTGGTAGTGGGAGGGGAGGCAGGGCTATTTACGGCTGTTGGGAGCGCCTCTTTCAACGCCTTCCAGGGCAGCACCTGCCACTGGGGCCCACAGAAGCGGTAGCCCAAACAGAAGCGGTAGCTCTCCTCTTCCTAAGGCTCTTCAGGAAAGTAGGTGCCCCCTGCAGCCCCCTGGGGTACCCCTTGGACTTGGACTGCTAGCAGCAGAAGCCAGGTAGAACCCCCCAGGCCTAGGGTGGGATGATGGGGCCCCTGTCCAGTTCTCTAGGGCTGGACTGGTTGCCTGGGGCTCATCTGGGTTCAGGGACTCTTCTGAACTCCTCTTGAGTGGCTCATGTCCCATTCACCTCTGCTCAGCCCTCAGGGAACCTGAGTAGGCCCTGGGAACCAGCTAGGGGAGCCATACATGCTCACCTTTGGCCCTGGGACACAGGGGAAGTCCCAACCCTCTGTCTTCCTGGCAGAGTGGCAGGAAAGGGATCGTGCTGGACATAGGAGGGACAGAGCATGGTTTATGAAATGGAAGCCAATGGAGACTGTCCTGTTGGGAGGGGGTGTGGGAGAGGGTGGGGCACAGGTGGGCTTCTCTAAGACACGGCCAATCCTGCCAACTCAGGTCCCCTCCTCTGTTCAGGTCTCTGTCTCTGAGGGGACAGTCCCGATTGCTTCAGAACCAACTGTTGTGCAAAGACAGACACTTTATTTTCTGTGATGGGAGCTACACAGGCAGCCATGAGTATATGGAGGGCTCTCTGCCAGCTCCTCCCTCCCCCCACCCCCCCGCCCCTTACCACTGGGCTGTGACCTTGAGAACTTGGGCACTGTGACCTTGAGAACCTTGTCTAGCATTCTGCAGTCTCTGGGGGTGGGGCAGTGCTGGACTGCAGGCTGGGTGGGCTGGTCTCAGCTGGTCCACCAGCTCAGGGCCGCTTGAGTCCGGTTTGGTTTGCTGGGTTGAAATCATAATCTGTCAGGCCCAACTTTGGCTAAAGATAATGATGCTGTAGCAGGGCGCACGGCTGGAAGATGGCAGGTACTTGTCTTCATAGAGCAAAAGTGGGCTTCTTCTCTGAGCCTTCATTTCCACCCTCATGGCAGGGCTTCCTTAGAACTCCAGGACTGCTAGACAAACTATCCCAGTTTCTGGAAGGCCGGGTGGGGGAGGGGCAGGAAAGACTGCCCAGCTTCACCAGGCCTCATGAGGTGGATGCCTGTCTGCATTTTTGACTCTCTGCTGCCCCCCTGTGGCTGTAGGGCTAGTTGTCGCCACACCCCAGTAGAGGGGTGTGTGTCTCTGTGTGTGTGTGTGTATGTAGAGGGCCAGGGGGACTCAAAGACTGGAGCTGAGGCAGAACTAGAGAGATCCAATCCTTGTGTCTGTTCTGGAGGGATCTCAGACAGGATCTCTCTGTCCTTACTCCAGGTGTGGTCACGCTAGCAACACTGGGACCGCTGTGACACCAAGAGGGGAACATTTGCTTTCCAAAAACTTAAAAGAAATGATGGGGTTTTGACACTTATTTGCAATGGAGGGGATGAGACGTCAAGAACATGAGGACAGCTGGGTCCGCTCTGACCATGGGGGCAAGTCCACCCTCGCTGAGCTGCCCTAACAGCCATGGCCTCCTGGCTCGAAGAACCCAGGGCAGAGAATTTGGCTTTGTCTTGGGAACAGCTGCTCAAGAAACCTTTAGGGAAATGCGGGAAGGAACAGAATGGAGGAAAAGAGTCAGTCCATCTCTGCTTTGGTCCTCAATCCTTGCATCCATCTGCTCCCAGGCCGGCCTCTGGCCAGGGCCCCTCGGTCTGAGGACCCAGCATTGCGTTTCCGGTGAAACAGGGGCACAGTCTCTAGGGGCCAGGCTGATGGAGCCAGGCGTCCTCAGAGGTTGTTTGCATGGGGGGGCCTCAGATATGGGTGTGCTTCAGAATCGCAGGGAGCTTGTTCAGATGCCCACCAGTCTTGGAGAAACAGTGGGTCCTATTGGCCTCCTTTCATGGATGAGGAAACCGAGGCCCAGGGGGGTCTGAATGAAGGTCACTGCTGAAGGTCATAGGGAGTTCAAAGGTTTCCACTTAGTACCAGTCTCCTGCAGTTCAGTACATTGGTACATCAGCAATGTGGCTACAGCAGCATTTTGAGGGGTGGAGGGAATTTCTGAGCAAGTCCCTTGGGGTATCTGGGAACATGCGCAGGGCTCCCCTCTACACCCTTTCTGTGTCCTGCAGCAGAGCATTCACCAGGCTGATGACCTGTGAGGTCGGCTGGACTGTGTCATACTCTGCGAAGAGGTGGCACACATTCTCCTGTGATTCCGTCTGGCTCTTGGCCACAAACCCAAAGATCCTGGTGGGAGAGGGTAGCCTGCGTGAGGAGGGGCACCTGGGGAGGCCCCAGGCTGGGAGGGGGCCGTTCAGCCCACAGAGTCCCTCCCTTCCCCTTTCCCAGCCAAATCACCTGGGCACCTCATTACAATTTGAGCTCTCTGAGAGGGGGTGTCAGACTGGGAGGTCCCTCAGTTCAAGATCTGGGTTTTCCTCACTTTGGAATGGGGGCCCCTGGGGACAGGACCTGTGTATTTCCCACCAGAGTGGGCAAGGCAAGGATGTGTCTTGGCCATCAGCCAGGAGCCTCCCTATAGACCAAGGCTCCCTGAGGTTAGAGCCTGTGCCACCCCCATTAAAACCAGGGGCTCTTAAGCCCAGGACAGGCCCCCATCCTTTCTTAATTCCCTCCCCATGCTGGGTGAGAGGCCCTGCCTCTTAGGGTGACTGACCGAGCGGACAGGAAGACCTTACCGGGAGGGCTTGCAGTACTTCTGCCACCTGTGGGGAGGAACACGGACAGCAGTGAGTCCCGAGGCTCTGCTCCACGCCTTGGACTCCAGCTCTGGCCTTGACTGAGCAGGTAGGAGAATGGCCACTTCGTCCCTGCCCCCACCACATCCCGCCTGTCCCTCCTTCTGCTGCCCTGGCCACTGGGGGTCAGAGGCTCTGTCTGGGATCCCAAACCCAGAGCCAGAAGGAAACTTCATGGGCAACTGGGCCCTGGATGGCCTTCTTTATGTGGTCTAGCTTGAACTCACTTTTGTTGCTCGGGGTCCATGCCACAGAAGCGGAGGGTGGCAAGGGGGTAATGGCGCCGGAAAAACAGCCTGGGAGGAGAAAGGAGAGAAGGGGAGCCGGTGAGAGCTGGTCCCCAGGTCATGCTGCCTCCACCGTCTCCAGCTCCCTGTCCTCCCAGGCGGGCCCCTTGCAGCCCACCCTGATCTTTCCCACCACCGGGCCCCTGGGGCACACATTTGTGCTTCTGGTCTTTCATGGGGTGCTTCTGCCATGTGTCTGTCCTACATGTTGGGGTTTGCTAGCCCCTTTCTCCTCCCTGCCCACCATGTCACTGAACTATTTGAGGGTAGAAATTACATCTTGGTCATCTCTTGCTTTTCCAGCCCAGGACCTGGCTCTTGCTAGACTGTAAATCACGAGCCCAGGGAAGGAGCAACCTCATCCCACTGAGTCCCAGTAGCTGGCAGATGTTCTATCAGTGGCTGCAGACTTAATCGATGCCCAGTGAATGCTGGTTGATTCCATCTCCATCAGTCACAGTGAAAGAGGGCTTTGGCAGGTCATCGGAGTGAGGCTCAGTGAAGGCACAGAACTTGCCTGGAGTCACTCAGCATCTCACTGAGCCTGTGGGGTCCAGGACACTGAACTCCCCCTTCATCACTGATCCATAACCATCTTGGCCGTGCCCTCCAGCTCACCCTGCCCAGCCCTGCAGCCCCAGGGTAAGCGAAGTCCCTTACTTCCTCTGGAGATCAGTCAAGGTGATGCCTTGCTTGGTGACTTTGAAGTGGACCACGGTGGGTGTGGGGAGGACATCCCTCCCCAAGGTGGTCGAGATAGCTTTCCGTATGGCCAAGGCTCCGGTCAGGGTTTCCACGCTCACAGAACTCAGATAGAGGGCATGGCAGCCTGTGGGATGCAGACAGTGTGCTGGGGCCCGGCCAGGATCCGTGGGATGCGTGGAGGTCACCCAGGCCCTGGTCCTTCCTCTGCCCAGAGCCAGGGGGCAGGGTGGCCTTTCTTATTCAGAAAGCCAGTAGGGCTCCTCTATGAGCCACCAGGCAGGCAGACAGAGACTGTGTGGGTGACTCTAATTTGTGGGTGACCCCGGAGGACTTTGGGATCATCTGTTGCTTTGTACTGCCCTGGCCCCTAGCCCTCCAGGGTGGGACAACATTGCCCTGTGTGTAGGTAGGGACACTCAGGCAAACCTTCCTTCTGCCCAGACCCATGGCTGGCGCTGCCTCCACCTCCACCCACCCATTGGAGCCCTGGTTCACTGTTGAGAGAAGAGAGAAAAGACAACGATGGGGAGGAGGCCATTGTGTTCAGGGGCGCAGGGTAGGAGCTGTCACTCAGACAAGTGCTGATCTGTGATTGGCCTCTGGATGTGAGGAGGCGGGACCTTCCGCCGTGGAAACCCCTAGGACCCCATAAAGGATCGCAGACACAGAGATCACCTCCAGAGCAGGCACTGTAGGTCCAAACAGACCCCAGCATGTCCTCCTGTGCCCATGTGTGTGCAGGATGGGGTGCAAGCCTCCCCAAGGCCCCTCCTCTGTGGCCCCTCCACCCCTTGGCCCACTGCCTGCAGCCTCTCATCTCCTGGTTTACAGGGAAGGGGAGGAATGTGGCACCTTGTTAAAGATGAAGAAATAATGCTGTGATGAGAAACACGTGTGGACATGCATGTGTGTGCGTGCGTGCGTGCGTGCAGGGCTGGGAGGTGCCCTCCAGGGGCACAGCCAAGCCCGGAGCCTCCCACGTACCACTCACCCGCAGGTTTCTTCAGGCAGGAGGCCCGGCTGTCTGTAGAGGGGTCTGAGGCTCCGTCTCCACCTCCCAATTCTGAGCCAAAGGAAAGGAACAAGCCCCGAGGGGCCGGGGGTGGAGTGAATGGACCCCTCTCATAGGAATAGGTTTCATTCATGCCTTTGAACATCTCCACCTCCGCCCACACCTTCAGGAAGTGACTGGGCTGAGAAACCAGGTGTGATTACTGTGATCAGGCCAATGGGGCCACTTCCGGCTCCCCAGCGCCCAGCTTGCAAGCCTTTTGATCCATCCTTCCTATCCTTACTCCTCCAGCCCCTGGACAGCTGCAGTGACCTGGTCCTCAGAAGCCCCTGACCCCTCACTTCATGCCGACCCACACTAACCCATGCCTTGCTTTGCTGCGTGCAGAGAGCCTATCGCCGTCCCTGCACCACAGGCTCCCCCTGGACTTGCTTCCTCTCCCAGAAGCCCCCTTGCTGCTCCTCCTGCGAGATGACCCCCTCCCTCTGTTGGGGGTGTTCCGGGGGTGCTGCTGGGTTGTAAACTCTGGAGGGGGCTTCTTGCTCTGGGCCTGAGGTGAGTTACTCAGGCCTCAGTGACCATCAGGCGAGTGCCCATGGGTGAGTTACTTCACGGCTGAACCCTACTTTTCTTATCTGTGAAATGGGGGTAACAGCAACATTTACTTCACAGGGTGGAGTGAGGTATGAATGAAGGAGGGAGTCCCCAGTAAATGTTAGACCTGGAAGGAAAAAAAACCCAAACCTCCCCCAAACTGGCTGATTTAATGGCCCTTTTCATCCTCTCAAAGAAGGCTACTATTGATCAAACATCCACTGTGCCAGGCATTGTGTTAAGAGCCTTGCCTGAGTTATCTCAGTTAATCCCCATACCAGTCCAATAAGTAGGCATGATGACAATTCACAGATGGGGAAACTGAGATCAGAGAGATAAACACCCTCAAATTCTCATAGCTTGGAAGCGGAGATGTTGTTGATGGACCCTGGAGTATGCTCTGGTAACTGTGGCACTGAAATAACCCATAAAATCAGGTGAGGTGTGACCACTCGGAGCCCTTCCCTTCTGGTGCGAACACACAGACCTGGCGCCCTGACACTGCCTCCTCGGGGCCCGACCCACCTTTCTGCGGGATGGTGAGTTTGCAGGGCAGGGCCAGGGCCATGATGGAGTGCTGGCACACGAAGGCGGAGAGGCTCCCTGCAAGGAAACAGGTGGTCCTGTGTGAGAAGGCCTTTCCCAGACCACCATCCCGGCCCAGGGTGGTGGGCCCACCCTGGGGTCCAGGGGCTCACCAAAGTAGGGTTCCTCATCTGCCCCTTTGAGATGCACCCCTTTGGCGGTGGACTCGATGAGGAAGTGGCGGATCAGGTCACTGCTGTCCTCGCCTGGACAAAGAAAGGAGAAGAAAGTGTGGGTGTGGGTAAGCGATCCAGAGCCCACTGTTAGCCACACCTGAGCCGCCCGCTCTGGGTCCACCCAGAGGTTAACTTGTTCCTTCTCCTGCCTCTGGGGCTGCAGGTGGGAATCCCATCTCTAAGGCCTCCTCCCAAGGAGGAGCCCACACTTCTGCTCAAAGGCTTCTGTGTCCAGTAACTCTCCCTTCAGGACACCTTTCTCTTGGTCTCAAGACCTCTCAGAGATGGTTTAGATCAAATCTCAACTACTCAGCTGGGTTTCTCTCTCCCCTCCTCACCCCCTTCCAGGCACCTATGATTCTCCCACCAGATGGTCCCTGCCGAGCCGAGCCGTCCTGGGAGGGTAAACAATGCCCTCTGTTCCTTCTCCACCAACCTACAGCACCTTCTTCTCTCTGGGGTCAAGGGCAAGGCTTCCTTGATAATCAACAGCACCCCAGGGGTCATTATTTAGCCCGGGAGACGTAGGGTAGAGAAATCCCGGCTGGCTTTTCATCCTTGGGTTTCCACTCTACCCTTTACTTGCCCTGTGGGGTCATCTGCTAACTCTTGGTGCCCCTGTCACCTCGTGTTTGTTGTAGAGAGCTGTAATCCCAGGGTTCAGGGGTTCAGGGAGGGGCTGTGACCAGGTACCTCGTACTGCAGGGACCTGTTTTTAATCTCTTTCCCCAGTGAGGCACCCTGGTGCCTTCCACAGTGCCTGGGGCAGGGTGGACATCCCGTCCATGTGTGTTGCATGTATGAGACCATGGGTAAGCACGTGATAAGTTGTCACACACGTGTTTTTACATTAGTGATAAATCTGGTTTGGAGGGAGGTGGGTACTCTGAAGAGGGGCTGGGACCTTCCTCTTCCTCTTCCCACCATGAGATTAAAGCAGGGAATCTGGGGGCTCAGGAAGGGGCTGAGCAGCTCAGGCTGGCTGTGGAAGGAGCTTCTCACGGAGTCCCAGCGCTGGAGGGCCGCTGGGGGAGGCTGAGGCAGACCTTCCTCCCAGGGGTCATGGTGGGCCTGGCCCAAGGTCACCCTGCAAGCAGCAGCAAAGCTGGGACTAGACCCCACCATTCCCTGTTGCCTCCTACAAGCCTTGAGGGAGGACAGAGACAGGCGCATACCTGACCCATTCTGGGCAGCTGCGGGGGCCTCCTGCAACTTCAGGGCCAGGCCGAACGAGCCTCGGTATGAAGAGCTGTCCCTCACGACGAAAGTCCCTGGCCCCTCCTTCCTCAGCAGCTCGATGGCTGGAACAATCCTCGGGTCAGAGACAGTTACCACCCCACCTGGATGCCTTCTGTCCACCAGCCCCAAAGGGTCTTCATAGAACAGATGTTACAGAGCCCCCTCTTGTTCCCAGGAAGTCCTCGTTCTTGTGTAATCTCCACTAATGCCGCTAGAGCTCAGTCCTCAGGTCATGAGGTCCACAGGACACCCCTTACCCTGGACCTGCCCTTTTCTGTTCTCTTCTCTTCCATGACCCAGGGCCCTGGCTGCAGGACCCAGGCCTGAATCCTGAGCCACTTGTCCCCTGAAACACTGTGTTTCTCTTACCTTGCTCTCGGGTGATGCTTGGCTTAAACCAGTATTTAGAGGTGTCCATCACAAACTTCATGGTGGGCTGCATGTCCCTGGTGGGACCTGGAGTCGGACAGAAAAGGGGGGGCCCTGTAGGCTGGACAGAGGGGAGCTGGGAGACCCTCCCCCATCCCCTGCCCAGTAGTCCCATTCCACCCACCCTCTCCTACCCCGACCACACTGTATCTCCAACTGTCCAAAGGGGCAAAATGCAACAGAAGAACTTCAGGGTTTGGCACATCTAGTATTTAGGGGTCTTCCCTTGTATACTTGGTAATGGATAAAAAACTCCAAATAGATACAAATCTCAGTTTAATGAGAAACAGTTTCTCAAACCTAGTGCTGCCTGCTGGGGACTGAATAAAGGATAAATAAGGGATTCGGAGGTACATTGTTTGTTTGATTTCACTCTTCTCCTCCTTAATAACCCTGCACGTTCCTTAGGGATTTATTCAGTTTGGAAAAGGAAATGAAAGAAAAGGTGAAGGAAAGGGAAACAGCAGATCTGGGCAGGAAAGTGTGTGCTCGGAGGTCAGGAAATGGGGTTCCTGACTGTGACTTGGGACCACTGTTTGGTCCCTGAAGCCCAGAGGGGACCGAGTGAACTCAGACACCTCAGAGGGTCCCTTATGCTCCAATACCCTGTGAGGTTACAATGAACTTTGCTGTGAGACTATTTTGCCAAATCTAATAAGATCCCAGGGTATGATGAGTGATAATCCCAGGCACCACCAAACCAGGATAGGACTATCGTCATATGAAGTAAATGTGTTCTTTGAGATGCCAAAATGTCCACTTTCTGGGTCCCCAAGGCAGAGAGCTGCGGTTCTTAATTTCAGCATCTTGAAAAGGTGTGTTGTGGCCAGCTGAGAATAACTCACAAAAACTGGACTAAAATCTGCAAATGATTTGCCCTAGGAGAATGGTCAGAGCCGATTCAATGGCCTGAGTGTTGTGTCATTTCTCTTGCTTGCCTTGGCATGGCTTCGTGAGTAGGATCGTGCAGCCGGCAGGAGTCAGCATTTCACCGCCCCCTCTCCACCCGCACCCCCTGCAGCCAGGAGTCACCTTGATACCCATTTTGGCCCAGGGAGGGCTGAGAGGTGGCCCTGAGAAGGAGATGGCTGAGTGAGGAGGGACAGTGTCCCTGGGGCTTGGCAGGGGCTCTGCTCATGGCCTCTTGTTTACTGCTTTGGGTTCTGGTTGGGTTTGCTCTTTTGGATGCCTGCAGTCACAGCCTCCGGGGAGGAGGGTGTTCGCTGTTTCGTGGTTTTAGCTGCCTGAGCTGGAATGCATCATCTCTGTTCCCCTGTCCCCTTTTGTCTGCCAGCCCATTCACCAGCGTCAGAGTTACGGCTGACTGACTCACCCTCTCCCTCTCCTGAGTTTAGTCATCGAGGCTGCTGCTTCCACAGCCTGAGGGTCTCTAGGCTCTGTCCCCTCTCCTCCATGCCTCCACCACCCTGGTTCTGGCTCTGTTTCAGCTTGTCTGGACCGCTTCATGATAAGAACCCAAACAGAACCAAACAGAAACCACTCTCCCTGTCCAGGCCCGGCCCTGTATGTAACTCATCTGCCCAGCGGATCTGTTGCTGCCCCCATTGCTCTCCTGTTTGAGACACTCTGATGCTCTCCTGTTGCCTAAAGGGTAAAACCCACCCTTTAGCTTGGTGTTCAAGGCCTTTTACAATCTGGCCCTAAATTACTCTCAGTGACCTCACTGGCACCCAACATTCTAGTCATTTCCTAAACATGCCCCATGCTCTACACCTTCATGCTGGTGGGTGCTGTTCCCCTGCTGGAGACACAGCACCTTCCTCTCCTGCTCTAGCTGTAGGCTTCTCATCTGCATCCAGATCCAGCGAAAGTGCCCCTTGCTCGGAGGAGTCCTCTCAGTTCTCCAGACTGAAGGGATCACCCCTCCCTCTGTGGCCCCGTACGACTCCGAACACTTTTTTCCCCCGTGTTTATCCTGCTCTACAGTTGTCCTTGGTTCTGGTCTCTCTTTCTAGACTGTTTTCCTCTCTCCCGACTCCCTGGCATGGTGCCTGGCACACAGTAGGCACTCCATCAGTCTGTTGACTATTACAGAAGCCCACTGGTGCTTTGTCTGTCCCCCCCTAGCCAAAGCTTACAATGCTTGAGGTGTTGGCTTACCTGTGCCTTCTGGAGATGGGGCGGGAGAGGCATCTGGCGGGGACTGGCTGTGGCTCCTGGTGGCCGGACAAGGGTTGCTGGCAGAAGCAGCCCCAGATCTGACGGAGTCCTGGTGTCCTGGGGTCCCCTGGGGTGGGGGAGACCCTGGTTCTGGGCAGCCGTTGATCAGCACGATGGGTATGTCCACCATGGAGTTGGCGATGGATGGGGGGCAGCTGCTGGCATGTTCATTGGCCAGTGGTGGGGAACAGGTGGCTCTGGGCCGGCCCATGCCTGCGATGGTATTGCTGGGGATCTGGATGTCACTGGCTCTCGTACACAGGGACACTGGGCCCAGGCTGTGGAGGCTGGAGGAAGAGCTGGCTGGGCTTCCCAAGGACCTAGAACATGACTGTTGGCTGCGGGGGCTGGGGTGGAAGAGGGACTGGCCGCTGCAAGGGGAGAGAGCAACAGATGGGCAGAGTGTTAGGGTGCTGAGGTGGACACTCGGGGTCAGAGCCAGGCTCTGTCATTTAGTGATCTAGGTGCCTATAGTCTTGTCCAAATAAAATGCTGCAGGATCCACTCCCTATGGCCTGGAGCTAACAGCATGCCTGCCTGACCCCCAAGGGTGCTGAAGGACACAGAAATGTCCCTGTGCTGTTGAGTCTTTGGTCAACTGAAGTAACCAAATGGGCTGCCTTCCCCTACCCCTCCCCCGCCCTGCCCCCAATCACAGGGCTCAGGCTGGACGGATTCCCTCTATTTCCCCAGCAAGGCGGGTCTGACTGAGTTGTTGCACCAGCCTCCCCATCACTCTGTCATTCCCACAAGCCCTACACTCAGGCTGGACCGCATCCAGTCTAATGCAGAGGGAATTCCCCAGCTGGGTGGGGAGGAAGCCAGCTCTGCAGCCAGCCAGCCTCTCCCTGAGCTCACAAGCCTGTGCCAGCGGGCATGGCTGTGGGACCCCAGGCTCCTTGCTGGGGACTGCCTCTGCACAGCGGCTCTGGAACTGGTGTGGGGGACAGAGGTCCTGAGGTTTGGCCTTCCTGCGCAGGGTGTGCGTGTGAGTGCAGTTCCACTGGGAGGCTTGTGGGGACTGGGCTGGGTGATTGTTAAGTAATGCCGCAGGTCTGCCTCCCTCCTGCTGGGTTTTGCCAGCAACAAAGAGGAAGGAGTCTCTTCTTTCCTAAATGGTTCATCCCAGGCCCCTCAAGTCTATTTACATCCTTTTTTAAAAAAACAAAACAAAACAAAACAAAACAAAACAAAAACCAAACCCTTCCTTGAGATGGATTGTATGAGGGCTGGAAAGGATACAGGGGGGCTTCATTAATACCACATTTCTTTTCCCAAGGGGTAGATGTAGGTCAAGAATTTTGTGTACTGAATCGTATTCTAAATGGAAGGCTTGAGATCCCAATGGCTGAGATGACATAAAAGAACATCCACTCTTTTATTTTTGGTGCAATTCCCAGATTTTGCTCAGAGCAGGGTGCCTCTCCAGTTTTAGGCTCCGTGTGTGTGTGTGTGTGTGTGTGTAACATCAGGAGCTATCCTGGGAGTAACCTACCTTCCAAGGGCGTAGCTGACGTCAGATGCTGGGCTGGCTGAGAGCGAGGAGACCCTGCTGCCTTGCTGCGGGCCAGGGCTCCCCAGCCCCTTCTCCAAGCCTGAAGAAGCCTTCATTGGGGAACCCAAGCCATGGGGGCCCGAGGCCTTGCTCCTCATACAGGGGATGGAGATACTAGGAGAGGGTAGGGGATGAGAGGACGGAGCCCCAGATGGGGGTGGAGGACGCTGGTGGCCCCTGCCTTGGTTCCCAGAGAAGATGAGGCTTTCACTGCTGCTCCGGGTCTCTCGGGGGACGTCTCTGGAAAGGAGGAGGCCACCACTGCGTGGGGAGCCGAAAGGCGGGCTGACAGATGGGCTGGAGCAGCGCTGGAAGCCATCGTGGCATGTTGACCTCGTGGAGGTCACCTCGATGTATTTTATATCTTTGGGGAGAGAGGCAGAGCATTAGTGAAATCGGGAGGCTGGGTTCACCGGACAGGAATGCTGGGAGGGTCCTGAAGACAATGTGGCCCCCATCTCAACCAGACTAGGCGACTGAGGCTCAGAGAAGAGAAACTCATTGGAATCAGAATTACTATCCAGCTCCACCTTCAGGGCCCAGTGCCAAAGTCACCCTCTTTGTGGCATCTTCCCTTGGTGGGGACAGACCTTGCCTTGGAGTCAGACAGACCTAGGTTTCAGATCGGGCTCTGCCACTTACTATCTGAGAGAGTTTGGCTAACTGACTTCATCACCTAGAAGCTCAGTTTCCACACCTGTCAAATGGGGCAGTGAGGATTAAATGAGATGAATGTAGGGGACCCATCGCCGTGCCTGTCACATAGTAAGCTCTTTAAAGCTGGCACAGAGTAAGCCCTTTGTGTATGCCCCACCCTCCAGGCTGAAATGACTGCTTAAGAGAGTGTGCCAGTCACCTCTCCTGATGCCTCTATTACTCAGAGCGTGTGAAAGCTGTTTCTATGTCTGTGCCAGCAGTGAAGGCCTGCTTGCACCCTAGAATCACCCAGTGAGCTTTTAAAAGTCCTAACGCCCAGGGTCCCCTCTGCGCCCATTAGATCAGCATCTCCGGGGTGGGCTCAGGCCTCAGGTTGTTCGTTTAGTTCCCCAGGTGATTCCAACGTCACCGTGGTCCCTGCCCAGCAGCTCACTACACCTGGGAGCTGGCCTGATGTGCAGAATCTCAGGCTCCACCCCAGGCCTATCGCATCAGAATCTGCAGTTTTAGCAAGAACCTGGGGATCCAGGTCCACCTCAGAGTTTGAGAACTCCGCTTTAGAGCAGGAGCTCCCCGACCAAGGGCAGGGCTTGGAGCTCTGCGGGCCACGGGCAGTGCTGGTGGCTGGTGCTCAGGGGCTGGTTATTGCACTTGGCCTGGGTTGTTGGCTCACTCTGAAGCTCTTAAATTCCCCAGTGGGGGCACCTAGGACTTTTGTCCCCAGACTGTGTTCCTCCCTGGAGTGGGGTGCCCTGTGATTCTCCCCATGGTGAGGATGGACACCCCTCTTCCTGGCCCGGGGGAGAGGAGCTGTCCTCTGTACTTTTCCAGCAAAGGTGGTGAAAAGTGGGGGTTATGGAGGGCTGTGACCCCTCCCTCTGGCTTCCCAGGATGGAAACTGAGGCAGAGTCAGCAGGAAACTGCACCCTCAGATCCTGTCTGCATGCCTCTCACCTACTTGGGCCTTGGCACATGTACCCCGCCTGCTGTAACTCTGGAGTCCCTGCCTGCCCCAGCCCGCTTCGGGGCAGGGCCTTCTGGCTCTGCTCTCCACCACTGCCTCTGTCTGAGCCTGCTTGGGCTGGAGTTGGGGTGCAGGATTGCGTCAGATGAGAGGTGATGACCTGGGCTTGTTGCTCCAGAGGTGGAGGCACGGGCCTGGCTTTGTCATCAGACAAGCCTGGGTGTGAGTCCCAGCTCTGCCACTTTCCCGCCAAGAGGCATCAGGTAACTTTCCTAACCACCCTGAACCTTGTGGGCAAAGTGGGGATGTGAAAGCAACGGTCGTGGTGGGGACAAAGTACTCGGATGAATGGAGCCCAGGGTCTGGCCCACTGTGGGGCTCTAGCAGCAGCTTCTCCCCGCCTGCTTTTGGGGGCAGTCTTGGCTGGGCTGCTAATACTCTCTGGCTAGAGCGTAGGTCCCACTGTTGACGGCAAGAGGAGAATATTTGGCACAAGGTGCTGTGGGCTGTGAAAGAAATGAGGTCTTGGAATGGGGTGGATTCTTCTGGAAGTTTGGCAAGCACAACTTGTATTTTTATAGGACTTTATAGTGTTTATACCCATAATCCTTTCAAGCGTCACGATGGTCCTCATGCCCAGTGCCAGCAGGCATTGCTTTTATAGGGGACACTGAGGCCCAGAGAAATGGGGGAGGGGGGTGGAGCTAACATTTACTGCACGATTTTTAATAAAGGCTGGTATTTATTAAGTGCTGTGTGCCAGCACTGTTATGAATATGTTAACTGCATTAATTTATTCAGCCCTCACAATAACTCAATGGAAACAGGAGATATTATGCATTCCATATAACAGATGAGAAATCGAGGTGCAGAAAGGTTAGGTAAGTTGTCCAGTGCCACACAGCCAGGGAGTAAGAGGAATGGTACTTCTGCGCCTGTGCTCTGACTGGGGGCCTCTTTCCTGGAGGAGGGGCCCTGAGGACCCTTTCCCCGAGGCCTTGCCCCTTGAGAAGGTGCTTGGCTGCTTTGGGGAGGGTCTGGTCCTCTGGGGAAGCCCTGGGCCACTTCCTAACTGGGTTGCTCAATGTCACCAAAGGCCGTGCTTGGGGGAGCAAGCCAGTGGAGAGTGCAGGAGCAGTCCTGGCTTCGTGAATCACTTCCTGCTGTTGCCCTGAGGTGCATGTGGCTGGGGGAGGGGGAGGCCCCCACCCATCACCTGGTGCAGTCACTGTTTACAGGCCCCTGGGACGAGTCTGAGCAGCGCTCAGTGGAAGCAGGTGCCAGCACCCAGGTGGGTGGAAGGGGTCACGTGGGTGGTGGGGTGCGGTTGGGGGGGAGGAGAGACAGTATTTAGGCACCTTTTACTTGGGATTGGCCTACAGCCTTGCCTGGCAGAAACTGCTGGAAAATAAAATGTGGGGGTCTGTTCCAAAGATGGGGAGGGGTGGAAGGGAGGATAAAGAAAGAAAGGATGGGGTTTGGTTCTAGGAGCCACATCCTCTGTGGGATGGGAACCCCACCCAGCCACCACCAAGCCTGAAGGAAGGGGAGCAGGAGGCAGGGGCAGGGAGCTTATCATTATTCCCTCCAGAGGGCAGAGGCTGGGGTCGTTCATCACCAGGGTCGTTCTGTGCTGGCAGGGTGGGGCACAAGTAGGCTTACTGCTGTGAGTATGCGAAACACAGAATTTATTCTTGTGTTATTATTTATGGATTATTGTATTATTTTCCATATGAACAACAGTAAACCTACTTTGCCCCTGCCTGTGTTTAGGGGAGGGATCAATGTAGGATCACCAATGTTTAATTTTTAATTTTGCCAAGTGAGGGAAGAGAAACAGCGAACATCTGCTAGCACCGCAGTTACGGAATGTCTTCCCTTCAACACCCCAAAAGTTGGAAGGGTGACACCGCAAGCGCAGGGAGGTCTTCTGCAGGGAATGCGTGTGGCTGCGTGAGAGGTCACTGTGGCGCCCAGAGGTACTTGCGCTGCCACAGGCCAGGGAGAGCTTTGTCACCAGTAGTGGCGGTCTGAGGGGAGGGACTTGGGAGGTCAAGATGTCCAACAAAGGCGGAGCTCAGCGCAGTGATGTGTGGGCACTCGTTACTCTGAGTGATCACACAGAACTTTCTAACAGGGAGCCAGCCAGGCTGGGCTGGACCAGGAGGGAGTGAGCTCCCAGACATCGTGGGTATCCAAGTGCAGATTAGAGGAGAGGATTAAAAAAAAAAAAAATCCATCAGAAGGGGCTAGGACAGAGCTAGGCAGCTTCTTTAGACCTCTCTGACCACTGCTGCCTTCTGAGCGCCCGAGTCAGGTGGACACGTCCTCATGTTGGCAGGCTGTGGCCAGGGCATCTGAGAACACAGACCTCTGCCCATCAGCCCCTTGGAGGAAGGGTCTGGCTGTCAACATCCCTGCCCCACACATGTGGATGTTCCCCAGAGACTGGTCTCAACACTCCCCACCCCCAGCCCAGGCCTGCAGTGTGTGGAACATCTGCCTTGGGGCAGGGACATTAAAGTCCTGGACTTGCCCTTGTCACTGGCAGTTAGAATCCCTGCAGAGGCATGCCCAGGACTGGCCATAAAAAGCAGGATGACTCTGGAAGGCTGGAGGCAGCTCTTTTAACTGGCCTGGCAGGCAGAGCTCAGTGGGAGGAACAGAAGGCAGGCCTGGGGCCCCGGCGCCAGCTACTTTCACCCCCGAGCCTGACCCTGTCCTGGGGCTGGTCCTAAACACAGCCCTGGAGTTTAGTAAAGCAGCCACCACTGACAGTGACTCACAGAGCCCCAGGACTGACGGTCACCACCCAACGAGTGCTATTTCTTTAATCCTCACAGCACCCTTTGAGGTGAGCACTCGTTTATATTTTAACTGACGAGGAATCTGAGACACAAGGAAGTGAAGAGCTTGTGTAAGGTTTGCCCGACCCCAGGGATTAGGCTAGCTTGGCTCCTTACTCAAACCTGTCAAGCTCAGGTTTTTCATCCATAAAATGAGGATAAAACAGTCACGGTCAACAGTCGTGGGGGTGAATTGGGAGGGTTTGAAGCTTCTACTATAAAGTGCTCAGCACAGTGCCTGGATAGAGCAAGTGCTCAGTAAATAAGTAGACATTCTCACGGATCCTGTCTTTAACCCTAACCACACTCCTTGGCCCACGCTGGTTGTTTAAATCCCCGGAAGCCTCAGTCTTCCAGCCTGTCTAATGGGGCTGCTGCTCCTTGACCTTCATTTTCGAAGTAAACTTAAAACTTTTTGTTTGGGAAACTGAAGCCGGACGTAGGGGTTTCTAGAGCCCCTAGGATTCAATGGTGTGCTGGAGGTGGCTTGTACCAGCTTAGGACAGCTGATGGTTAAATTTCCAGGGTTTTGTCAGGCTGGTTGCTAAACTGAGCCATTATTAAAAATTGAATTACATAAAATTACAATAAACTGACATATTAAAAACAGAAGTAATAAATATTCAAAATTCATCACATTCCAATGATTTTTCTACTTTTTACTATGATGCACACTCCTGGTCTGGTGCAAGCACCACACAATAGCCTGCCACTGGGTACTTCTTTCCCATGTCACATTCAGTGACATTATGTTGGTGGCTTGAAATGGGCCATGGTGGGAGAATCGACACTATGGAAACTGGTAGAGGCTTCGTATGAGGGCTCTCCTCCAGCCCACCAGGAAGCCGGCTGTCAAACCTTTACCAGCACATCACCGCTTAACACAACAAGGTCACCACCCTGAACAGGCGGAAATCTGGGTCCCTTCAGCCCCACCCTTCCAGCTGGGGCCTCCCCAGAGTAATACTCCCCTACACAGGAACAGGGGATCAGATACACATCCTACAAAATTTCTAAGAGGCCCAGATAAGGACCGAAAGAGAGACATGACAGAATAGCAAGGTTCTGGGGCCCCACATTTACTGAGCTCTTATTTATAATGCATGGCATTGTACAAAAAATATGTATATGTATATGTATATGTATATGTATATGTATGTTATGTATAAATAATGCATGGCATTATACAAAATATATATAAATGTGTATATTTAAATCACTATATTAGCTTATTTAAATTCTTTGAAAAATCACATAAAGCAGATGTGCATCACTTTCCAAACTCAGGAGCCAAATAGAAGTGGGTAGTGAGGGAAACTTGTGTTTGTCCCCTGCATATAGCAGCAAAAATAGAAGAGTTGAGCAAATTGTTTAAGGCTGTGTGTCACTTCTTAGCAGGACATTGCCTCCTGCTCCTGTTCTGTAGAAAAGTCCTCCTTCCTGAGGTCTGGTCCCTGCCCCCCTCCTGGCACTGTGCCCCAGGTCCTTACCCAAGCCTTCAGGCTCCTCTTTCTTTCTCCTCGGGGAAGCAGTCTGGGTGGGCTCAGCCCAGGGGCCACCAGGCCCTGCAGGGAGCAGCTGGAAGGTAGGGTCCAGTTCCAGAATCATCTGGTTGAGGCTCTCCAGTGAGAGGTCAATGTAGGGGTCCAGGTCGTCTAGGGCACCTGAGGGCTGCTCACCCAGGGATGGTAGGAGGCTGCTGGCCTTGGCTCCAGCTGGTGGGGCCTGCTGGAGTCTGTTGTGGGGCTCCTTGTAGGGCATGGGGGCCATCAGTGTCTGCGCTCCCCAGCCTTGTGTGGTATAGTAAGGACAATGTGGCGGCAGGTTGGGGGTGGGTGCTGGGTGCAGGGCTCTCCTGGGTTCCTCACAGGGAGCCAAATGGACTGCGTGCCCTCCTGCCAGCAGGGAGCTGGACATCACCTGCGACATGATGGGGGCGGCGTCCGGTGGTTTACCTCTGGCTTCCGACCAGCCTCGCTTATATCCAGAGATGTCACCTGCCAACTAGGAGCTCCCAGGACCTGAAAGAGGGCAGGGGTGGGAGCTGAGCACCTTTTGTGGATGAAACCCCTGCCTGCTCTACCCACCAAACAAAGGAATATTTATTCCTTCATTGAGAGACGTGGAAACTGGAGCCAAACTGCCTGGGTTTGCATCTTGGCTCTGCACGTACTAGCTGTGTGACATCAGGCAGGTCAGATAACTTCCCTGTGCCTCAGTTTCCTTATCTATAAAATGAGTTAGTATTTGTAACATACTTAGAATAGCCTGGCACATACTAGGCATTATGCACGTTATTGTTAAATAAATAAAATAACTTCAATAGATGTTGATTAAATATCTACTAGGTACCAGCCTTATTTATTAAATGCCAGCTTATATTTTTTGAGTAATTACTGTGTGCATAGTTACTGGTGTTTACACACAAAGTCTTAAAATCCTCATAACCACTGTATGAAGTAATATTATGATCACACCATATTACAATGTGGGAATGGAGACACAGAGAGGTAAATAACTTGCCCAGGGGCAAGTGGCCAACAAATGTCAGAGTAGAACAGACCCCAGGCTGCCTGATGTCAGAGCCCTTACCTTTAGCTGCTACTCCATGTGGGCCAAGATGTGAACCAGACAAGTAAGCAGGAGAGCAATCATGTAAACAGTGACACGAGGGAGGAGAAGAAGTGGAGGGGACTCTGTAGGCACTGGTGGGGTAGTTAGGGAGGACTTCCTGGAGGAAGGAACATGTATAAAGGGAGGCAAGAAGGAAAAGCAGGAGCTAGCTGGCCAGGCAGGTGGCAATGAGGAGGCAGGTGTTCAGAGGCCCTGATAGACAGGGGAGATCAGGAAGCGTTACTGAGCACGTGGGAACAGGATGCACTTAGGATAGATGGAGGGAAAGATGGGGTGGGGGAGGTGCGCTGGCCAGCCCCTGTCGAGACTTATAGGCTGGGCTCAGTGGGACAAGGGGGAGCTACAGAACAGTTCTGAGCTGGGGAGTGACATCATCAGATGACATTCACTCCCTGGGGGCTCATCTGGGAAAGAGATGCCTCAACTTCCTCATTTTCCTCATTGTGGAAAGTCCTTCCTGTTGTCTAATCATAATGTCACATATTAGTACTTTGCTACAGGTGGGACTGGGTAGGGGTAAGAGATTCTGGGACTTGGGCTGCCAAGGAAACTGTAAGGAGTTGGGGACGTGCTGGTCACACTATCACTGCCTGCCCTGAGCCTCGCTGCTCATCCCTGATACTCCCCAGCTTGGCTTTTCCTTTCTCCAAGATGCTTCCATGAGACTTCCTTTAGAGTCAGATGCCCCAGTGCCAGAAAAGGTGTTGAGACCAGCCTGGGGCAAATGAAATAAATGTGGACTCTGGAGCTTGAAGATTCAGATTTGATTCCCAGCTCCAACAGTTCCTTAGGGTGAAACCTGACCCTCACTGAGCATCCTCCTCTGAGAGGTGGGCATGAGAATTCTCGGCCTGCAGCCTCCCCCAGAGCGACCTGGAACCCATGAGGTGCTGCTTGGGAAAGCAGTTGGACACCTCTAAATACTATTTAGAAGTAAGGGCTTGTCTAGGGCATCACAGCTTCATAAGAGTAAATAATAATAGCTCCCATTTATCAAGCATTCACCATGTGCCAGGTGCTGATCTATGTGTGTTACCTCTGCTAACTCTCCTCTCACAATCCTAGGAAGGATGGCACCCCTAGTGGCAGCCCATTTTACAGATAAAGATACTGAGGCTCAGAAAGGTTAAGAAATCTGCATGGGCTGCACACCCAGATAAGTGATACAGCTGGGATTCAGACCCAGGCTTTGGGCCTTTGGACGCTTAACTGCTTGTACCATATGGAGTTCAAATGCAGAGGGACACCTGAGGTTCAGAGAGGGAATGTGATTTGCCCAAGTCACAAAGTAAGTTAATGAGAAGAGCCAGGCCCCTCTCCTCCTCCACGGCTCCTGTGGGCCTCTGCCAGACTTCTCCTTGGCCGAGTCCTTGAGGGGGTGGCGCATCCCAGGCTCCTGAAGCGTGTCTATAAATGGCAGTGGAAGGGAATCGGTCTCTGAGCTCCTTCCTGGGGGCAGCTGAGGACACGGAGCTGTGGCTTTTTCCTCACATGCTCCTAGAGGCCTGGGTTTGTTGGGGCAGAACCTCCGCAGGGTTCTCGTCTGGGCCCCGCAGAGGAGGCTAGGCTTAATGACTTTATGGAGTACCTTGGGGGTCTGGGTCTCCCCCTGGGATGAGGACCCAGGATGCCTGCCAACTGATTTGGAAACTCCTTTTGTGTCACCCTGGGAAGGAAGCCTTTCCTTCCTTTCTGGACCTCAGTTGTCTCATCTATATAATGGGGATATTATAATAACAGACAGTTAACATTTACTCATTTCCTTTTCTCAATGGTTCTGTGAGGAGGATACTCTTACTGTGGGGCTAGAGAGGTTAAGGGATTTGCCCAAAGTCGTACATCCCACAGATCCAAGTGGTGGGATTGGTACTTGAACGTGGGTGATCAAGGCTCCCATACCCCATGCCTCTGCCTCATAGATTTAGGACCTCTTTCAACTCTTCCCCTCCTGGGATTCTGGAACCCATAGGACAGGCCTGGGAGGGCTCTCCTTCAAACTCCTCACTTTCACACCCTTGAATCTCCCTGGCCCTCCCTGGGCAAGGCCTGGACGCATTCCTTTATTCCTGGACGTCCTGCCCCAACCAGTACACTTTGCTAGCTCTTTCTTTCCTCCTCTAAGGGGGAGGGTCGGGTCCCTGGGGCTCAGGACTCTGTGTGTGTGGGGGTGGTGGCAGAGGTAAAATGGGGGGTGCAGAGTGGCCAGAGAGGGCTCCAGCCAGCTCAGCTCTATTTATAAGTCCCTTCCACCCAATCCCCCTTCAGATTTGGACCCAAATCTCTTTGTTCCCAAGGAGCATCCTGCTACCTTGGCATTTTTCCTTTTCTGCGTCATTGCCAACCTCTTTTCCCTCCTGCAGGCCCAGGTCCACGAAGGGAGAGGGTGGAAGAGAGTAAGCCTGAGTTCCCCCAGAAGCCCCTTGCCTCATTAGCTCAACCCTCACTCAACCCCCATCCTGGAAGAGTGGCTTCTGACTGTCCCATCTCCTCCACCCAGACCCAGGGACATCAGGGACCTGCAAGACCACTGAAGGTCACGGTCCCCCACCTCTGGGTCCTAGCAGCCTGAGGGCCCAAGCACCAGGGCTCAGGTCAGGCTGGGAGGTGGGAGGCCTGGTTCTGTGCCCATTCCCTTCCCAAGTCTGCATAGCCTTGGGCAAACCTCTTCCCCCCTCTGCACCTTTTGTACACCCAGGGGCACAAATTTACTCCCTCAAAATGCTAAACTCTGAGGTCTGTGGTCCTGAGACTATTTCTCTCTCATGCACAGCCTCTTCCCCGTTTCTGTCCACCTTCACCCTGAGCTCGGAGCCCAGAAGTGGAGAAGCAGAGGACACAGGGTTAAGTAAGTCAGGGCTGGAAACGTGCTGAGTCTCCCTCTCCTCTCCTTAAAGAATCAAGGCGCCTACCTGGTGTCCAGGGCAGGCAGGCAGCTGTGTTCACTCCTGGCTCCTGGGATCAAGACAGCTCAGAGACCAGGTGAGCAGTAAGGGGAGGTGCAGTTCACCTGGACCCGCCTTAAAGTGCCGCTCTCATGCCTCCCTTCTCCCCTCAGGGTCCTACACCTGGCCAAGAGCCTGCAGGCCCCGCCCCTTCCCTGGCTGGACAGCTCAGGTGGGGCTGGCTCAGGCACAGAGAAGGGAAGCATTGGGTGGTGGCCTGGCCTGGCCTGAGGTGGGCTGGGGCTGGGGTATGTGTGAGGAGCTCTCGAGCTCCCTCCCACCCCCGACCCCACCTTGCCCCTACGTGTACCACACGCTCCGCGGAGCCTTGCGTGGTTAGGCAAGGACTTGTTAAAACCAAGGTGTGATGGCTGTGGGCATTCCTGTTCCCACGTGCCAGCCGGGGGAGGGACCTTGGGTTGGCAGAGCTGGCAGAGAGTGAGGTTCTTGACCTTGGGAAAGCAGGATGCCAGTGGCAGGAGACCCTTCCCACAGCCTCGTCCTGTGTCGTCTGGGCTGCGTCACCCTGTGGCAGCACAGGGCAAGGGCTCATTGCAGGGCACAGGTCTTGTCTTTTCTTCTTAGTCCGGGAATGGGGCTTTCATTCAAAGAGGGGAAGCTCTGAGTGACTGGAGGGCTTTGAGAAGCAGCTCGCAGCCTTGCTTCATTTCATTCATTCATTCACTCATTCATTCATTTATGGCTCTCCCTCAGCAGGGTCTGGTCTGTGCCCAAGGGTGGAAGTCCACATGGGGTGATGGCAGAGAGTCCAGAAGTCCAGGCATTCCCTCTCCTTGGCTCCACATCCCTCCCTGTTCTGTGCCAGGGTCCCAGAGGGTTGTGAGGGGGCATCCAATGGGCCAAGTTGGTCTGCAGTGAAGGGAGCCGGCAACCGCCAGCTCAGGGACTCGTGGCGATCCCAGCAGTGGCTAATCTTGGAGGTGAGTGGGCTGCCCAGTTCCCCCATTAGGCTCAGTGGAAGGACTTCTGGCCTTGAAGTTTTTGATGCCTTGTGGCTTCTAGGAGGCATGACAAAGTAGTGTCTTGGGAGGCCAGTAAGCACCACTGTGCAAAGTTGTAACAAGGTGCCCCTTCCTGATGGTGGCACTGGATGGTGGCTCTGGGTGACCACGCAGCCCAGGGGGCACATGGCTTGGTGAGCAGTTGTGTCTTCGAATGAAGAAAATGATGTCCCTTCCTTGGGGCAGTTGCAGGTGCCAGGTGGGGTGCACTGCACATAGCAAGGGGTTGGGGGGACAGCTGCTGAGTTTCTTGGGTGGAAGGGGCAGGTTCCAGGGGCGCAAAGTGTGGGTCCAGGATTGTGGTGGTTTTGGCGTTAGCTCTGGCTGTCTCCCTGGGGACTGGCACCCAGAACGTTTTTTGCAGCAATTCCTTAGGGCAGGGGTGGGGTGGTCCCCAGGCTTATGACCCTGTTACTGAGGGTCACAGTTTGTCTCGGCAGGTTTAGCTTTTTTTTTTGCAGCTCACATTTGGCCCCTTCTTTTGCCCTAAGCCGGTTCCAGGAACGTTCATTTCAGCCTCAGCCACCTCACAGAGCCTGCCGACCCCCCCCCCCCACATGATCACCCTCCCCAGGGGGTGGAGTAGCATCTCTTTTCCTTGATGTGATCGTGTGATGTTGCTTCTTTAGCTTGTTGATGTGATGGATTACACTAATTGATTTCTAATGTTGACCCAGCCTTGTGTACCTGAGGTATATTGCACTTGGTTGTGGTATATCATTTTTTAAAAGATTTTATTTATTTATTTTTAGAGAGAGAGGGGAAGGGAGGGCAAAAAAGAGGGAGAGAAACATAGATGTGTGCGAGAGATACATTAATTGGTCACCTCTCGCATGCCCGCCATTGGGGACCTGGCTTGTCTTCAAATCTTTAATTTAATTGTATCTGCAATGATCCTTTTCCCAAATCAGGTAAAGTTGAAAAGTTACAGGGGCTAGGGTTTGATATTTTTGAATAGCCATTATTCAACCCACTGTGTGTAGCTACTAGAGAACTTAGAACTGCATATGTGGCTTGCGTTACGCTTCTTCGGGCAGCTTTGAGCTGCAGTAAGCCCTGACTGAGGGAACTAGAGAAAGGGTCTCAGGTTCATGAAGGACATTCAACATGGAGGGAGTGGTGACCAGCACGGGGAGGATCGGAGACGTGAGAAAGAGCCTGGGGTGTTCCCGGGACCCTTGGAGAGGTCCCTGTAGCTGGAATTCAGGGTAAGTGTGGGATGGGTGCTGGAAGGAGAATTTGGGAAAACGATGTGTCTATAGCTTCGCCTTCTCCTGCCTCCCCCTAGTAAGCCTTCCTGAATACTGTATTTCTCACGTTCCGTTGCCTCTAGAATTCTGGCTGGGCAACAGATTCTGTCAACCGAGTGGACTGGGGAGGTGACTTGTTGGTGCTGGTCGGCACGGTGATGGGGACACTGGGATTTTGGGGCAGCTGCCTTGGAGCCTCCAGTGTCCAGCTTTGCAGGTGTGGAGTGGTTGTTGCTGAAATGACTTCCTGACCCTTGTGTTAGTTAAGTGATGGTTCTTGAAGGCAGCAGCAGACCCTGGGTGGCTCCTGATTCCTTATCTTCTTGACGATTCCAGAGGGAGCAGTTCTAAGGCGGGTCCCCTGTTTCTCTGGGAGTCATTTCTGCAGGTGCAGCTTGTTTGCCTAACCCTTCCAGTGATTCTGTAAGTACTGGATTACCTGCATGAAATTCCTTTCTGCTTAAATTAACTAGTGTGGTTTCTGCTTCCTGCCGGTGACTGAGGCAGGCGGGCTGGGCCGGGGGGAGAGGGACATGTGGGCTGGCCTAAGCAGCCTGGCTTTTCTGTTGTGAGCAATGGAAACACAGAGGAAGCTTTAAATTAAAAGAAAATATCTTTTAAGTTTATTTTTAAAACAATGTTTTATTTTTCAATTACAGTGACATACAATATTATATTAGTTTCGGGTGTACCACATAGTGATTAAACACTTACATAACTCACAAAGTGATCACCCCGATAAATCTCGCACCCGTCTGACACTGTGAGTAGTGGTTACGATATTATCGACTGTGTTCCCTGTGCTGTACTTGACATCCCAGCGACTAGTTTTGTAACTGGCAATTTGCACACCTTAGTCCCTTCCTCTTTTTCACATCCCAACCCCTTCCCATCTGGCTGGCACCCACCAAACTGTTCTCAGTATCTATGAGTTTGTTTCTGTCTTGTTCATTTGTTTATTTTGTGTTTTAGATTCCACGTATAAGTGAAATATATGGTATTTGCCTTTCTCTCTCTGACATTTCTTTTAGCATAACACCCTACAGAGGAAGTTTTCAAGCAGAGCCAGAGAGCAGGGAGGGAACAACATGAACATTTTTGTGCCATAGAAAAATTATTTTGCTTCAGGCAGGTGATGAGCCCTCTATGAAGGTAGCAGAGGGGCAGGCCTTACTGTTTTCTGCAACTCTCTCTTCTTTGGGGTTAAGACAGATGCAAAAGATTGGGGAGGGATGTTCTTTGCTATGATGGGGCAGGGAACTGACAGGGCTGGTCAGCCTCCTAAACGTTCTAGACTCTATTTGTAGCATGCAAGACTGAAATTAATAACAGGCGGGGATTCCCAACAGAGACGGTAGTGGGAATTTTGGTAACTAACAGCCAGGCTGTGCATCAAGGTGCAGAGAGAGCAGAGCAGGTAGAAGGCCAGACTGCACTCTGGATGCCTGAACTTACACTGATTCTCCATTGCCAGTTTGCTGTGACCCACTGGGAAGGATCCTCTTTGGGCCTTTGGGTTCCCTCTGAGCAGGAGGGAGGTCTTGTTTTCCTTCTCCTGTGGCAGTGGGAGGGCCGAGAAGGAGGGCAGTGAGGTCCTTCTTATTCCGGGGCAGGGTGTTCCAGTCTTTGTGATGGGGATGCCCTTGGGAGGTGGGACAGGTCTCAGGTCTTACTCCTCTGCACCTCTGACACCTTAGCTATAAAGTGTGCTTGCCTGAAACTGCACCTGCATGCCAGGTGAAGCCCAATCCAGGAATGTCTTTCTCATGGATGCCTCCACCCATGCAGGGTGGGCCCCCTGCAGTCTCTAATGCCAGAGCTGGAGGGGCCCTTAGGTGCTCAGTCATCTTTGAACTCAAATTGTAGAAACTTTATTGTTTATACATCATCAGTAAACAATGTTAGGCAGGCACCACTGATACCTATTTATTTATAAATTATATACATAGAACTAGGTACATGAATATACATTAGTATGCACATTTTAAAAGTGTATATACATTATCAAAGACATTCCATACATTATACACATATGAATAAATGATACATTATGTATATTATGGTATGTACATTATGAAACTATATAAATAAAATAGTTTTAAGGTAGTTTTTATGGCACTTAATAGTGGTAAAAATCCCTTTTTGTTCTTACAATGAAGCCATGCCATTAAATAGGCTTCTTTATTTTTGAAAATCTTGGTTTAAGGCCTTGCAGAAGAGTGACTGGAAGGTCTGGTCCTAAGTTGAGTTCATTCCAATGTTCAGTTTCAAAGGCGGACACAGCTGAAGGGAGGGCTGACGAGGGGAGCTGGGTCCGGACGGCCGAGACGTCGCGGGCTTGGCGGCTCCCATCTCGATGTTCAGTGCCACCCCCAAGTACGCAGACGTTTTGTTCAGAATTGACTTTCAAATTCCCATCTTCTCTCCTGTCAGTCAGTTGTTCTCTCTCACAAAGAAATCGGAATATGTTGTATTTTAGTGCTTTCAGCAAACGAATTTTAAGCCCCTTCAAACTCTTCATTGGGAAGATTGTAAAGCAAGTTAAAAAATTCCTTTGTTTTCTGTGTGTGTGTATGTGTGTGTGTGTGTGTGTGTGTGTGTGTGTGTTCTGGAGGGTAGATAGAAAAGATCTTGGGAACACATAAGATTTTGAGCGACAAAGTCATGTAACAATGTGAACACTTTCCAACTTTATTTCTAAATCATACTATTTTCTGTTTAAAAAAGGTGTTTCCTCGACAGCTGTTTAAACTTCACCTTTACCCTGATGAAAAGAGGTGCCATTTTTGGAATGTCATCTACCGTCACCCTCCACAGACAATCCTGTTTTCTCCTCATGCAATGTCGGATGAAATCATGTCCTAAGACTCAGGTGAAACGCTGCTACTTCCTTACTGTTTCTTTGAAGAAATCTTTTGAGGCTGCTTGTCCTTTTTAAAAGCAGATTAATTTAGTTTGAATCAGACATTACAATCTGCAAATTCCACTGAACTTGGCATACGTAAATGGCAATGTCACATGTTGCAAACTGAACAATCGAGCTCGGAGGCTGCCCTTGAGTTCTCTGCCTGACTGAGTGCCTGCACGTCTCTCCGGACCCTAACGCAGGGACACGCCTGGCTACAAACACCCTGAGTGTCCAGGTCAGTCTGGATGTAAAATACGGGTAGAGCTGAACTCCTTCCTACTTTTAGACAGAAATATGTGCAAATGCATACATGGAATTCCAACATTTTCTTTCCACATGCCAGTGGATTGTTCTGTGTTCCTTGGGGTACCTGCACTTCACTTTGGAGGTCAGATCTCACTGGACCGGTGGGTCAGCTGAGACTCAGAGAGGGAGGGGGTGTGGCTTAAGGGTCCACTGCAAGTGGTGACAGAGTCAGACTGAAACTCAGGTCCTCACCTTCTGGGGCCCTGCCCTGACCCTGACAGAGGCATTGGAGGCAATGCAATCTGGTCAGTGTGGCACCCCCATCCCACTGCCCAGGGGTCTGTGGTCCCAGGAACACCTGTCCTATTGGGGCTCAGGGTGGGAGCCTCACGTCTTTTCTACTCTGTGCTTTCTGGAGAAGCAGGTCCACACCTAGAACAGGTGTGAACATGCTTCTTATTAGAGTATCCTTTTCCTTTCCCTTCCCTTCCTCCCTCATGACAGACAGTTTGGAGCATTCTGATCAGGGGTGAGTGGTGTGTTCTCTTTGGACCAAATAATTTGTCTTTGGCTTTGGGACATTGTTTGCTGATTCATTCACCTCAGAGTTAAATCTGAGAAGAAAATCAGCCACCTGTATCCACAGACAGGCTGGGGCTCAGCACTGCCACCCTCAGATGGTCCTGCTTGGGCCTCTCACTTCCCCATGGGGAGGGGAGACGTAGGGACACTCCCAAGGACATCAGTGCCTGTGCCCTACCCTGGCCAGGAGCAGCAATGCCCAAGCTGCTGAGCCATCTGTCCAGGGCCTGGCTTGGAGAAGGGGTCCCTGGAGAGCCTGGGGTAGGAAGAGGGTACTATGTGTGATCCTGCGTAGCCCTAGGCTCAAGGTGAACTCCTTGGATGCGCAAGGCCTCCTGCTGAGCCTAGCAGGGAGCAAGAGCCCTGTGTTCTCACCCCTTCCTGGCCCCCGCCTGCATGCACAGCCTAGTCTTCAAATCGGGGGCTGAGGTCTGATGTCATTGCACCTGCAGCCCTTTGCACACAGCTGGCTTGGGACCACGTGGTCAAAGAGTGTGGCACCCATGGCAGTACCCATGCTATCAGTCCTCCAGGTTCAAATCCCTTTCCCTTCTAGGCACATAGTGAGACTACACTTCCCAGCCTCTCCTGTCATTACAGGGGTCCATGGACTGAGTTCTGGACAGTGCAATGAGACCAAAGAGGTGTAAACCATGCCATGTCCTCATCTGACCCCTGAAAAGTCTCCTTGGCTCACCCTCTTCTCTGCACAATGGCCTGATGCAAAGGACCCGGGGGGGGGATGTCAGGGCCCTCCCCACAGTGGGTGGAAGGGGCCTGGGTCCCAGCCCATGGCCACTGCACCTGTGTGGGAAAGAAATCTTTGTGGGCTAAGCCACCGAAATGTTGGAGTGGCTAAGCTGTGGCGGCCTGATTAACATGTGTTTGATCCCAGATGAGAAGTTGGGGGACTCAAATTCTTTAAGATTTTGTGAGGCAACGTAGTGTCGGAGTTAAAAGTTTAGACTCTGGAGTTGGACTACCAATTTTCCTATGGATAGGGGAACTGGTTAATGGATTTGCCTATGTTGAGTATTTGATATAAATGGAATCATACAGTATGTGGTCTTTTGTGACTGGCTTCTTTCACTCAGCATAGTGATTTCAAGGTTCATCTGTGTTTGGCATGTAAGTACTTCATGCTTTTTAACAGCTGAGTAATATTCCATTGTGTGAAGCCATTACATGTGCATGGCCTTTCTCAACAGGCTCTAAGATGCTGTTGGGCCAGGAACTGTGGAAGTCAGCTGGTGGGCTCCCTCTGCGTCTCTGGGGTCTGTCACTCCAGAATAAGCTGCTGGGGCTTGGAGACCCAGGGAGACAGCCAGTCTCACCACATCCCCTTGTCTTTGCAACCCGATCCTGAAACCCGCCCAGCAGTGGGGGCAGCATCACATATGGCTGGTGTGGACCTGTCCCGGGAGGATGCTCCTGTTTCGGGTTCCCAGCTTTCTCTGGTCACGGTGCCCCAGCTGAGTCTGCAAAACACTGAAGCCCTCCTCTGTTGACAGTTCTGAGGTCACACAGGGTGGGGAGGCTGCTGGGGGTGGGGAGTGGGTACATGACCCCAGAACCTGGGAGAGCTCAGCTGCTGAGCCTGCATGGTTGGGGGAGCCCAGCCCGGCAGCAGCGAATCCGGCCCCGTGCCCGAAGAGAGGCTTAGATCTCCACTTGTGGAGCCTGTTTTCCAGAGAAATTTCATTCCACATTGTTTGTTCTCTGCTCCACAGACGCCTCAGCTGAGGAAACCATGGGAATCTCATTTGAAGAAGAATTTGGCCCCTGGAGCCCCCTCCCCATTAGCTGGTGGGAGGGTGCCAAGATTTCAGTGGCTGCCACCACACCAGCAATCCCCAAACCACAGGAATGCAGTGGGGTCACCTGAGGACAGAGGGCGGGTGGTTGGACAGTGAGTGGGCAGTGAGCCCATGGGCCTGTGTCACGTGGGGGTCTGTTGGTTTGGGACAGGAGCGCTGGACTCAGAGACCTCAGGCCCCAGTGGGAATCCAGACTTTGCCACTCTGGCCTGGGATCTTGGTGGTCACATCTGTGGCTAACCACGCTCACCTGGCCACTCCGGCCCTCAGCCAGACTCAGGCAAGGAGCTGAGCTTGGCAGTGAGGGAAGCCACATGTGGGGGTGGGGAGGGAGGACAGGACTGGAGATGGTGAGTGAAGGCAGAATTTTCTAGTCTCCAGGCTCTGCAGGCTGAGCTGGAGAGGCACCCAGCACTCACAGGTGCCTTCTAGCTTCAGGGGAAGGGAACCACATAATGACGGCATCAATCATGGTACAGACTGCACCAGGTGCTTCATGTGATTCATTGCATTTCTTCTTCTAGCTAGCTTATGGTGTGGCTGCCGCTAGTCTCTTTCACAGGTGAGGAAACTGAGGAAGGTAAAGGGACTCACCTGTGTAACCAGGTACCGCGGGCAGAGGCTGGGCAGAGGGCCCAATCGCTGCGTTCTTTCCAAACCATGCTACTGGTCCCTGGCTTGGCCCTCAGACCTGTTTCTTGGTGGGCCTACGGTTGAAATCATCAGTCAACTGTTTTCGTGCTGGCATGGACCTGGTGTAAGCTGCCACTTTACAGATGGGGAAATTGAGGCTCAGAGAAAGGAAGCAGCGTATCCTGAGTCACCCAGGCAGACAGCAGATCTGTCTCCTGATGCTCACTGGCCATTTGGTTCCATGGGGAGAGCCAAGTGTCCCCGAAGCCAAGACTGTCTGCAGTGTCCAATGGGACAAAACCCTTGCTCTGCCAGGTTTGTAACCTGTCTGTTGACCTGATCCCGTCTCTGGTCCAGAGACAGTGTGGATGGCTCAGTGCGCCCTGTCCCTACTACCATGACGACAACTTCAGGTCCTGTTGACAGGGTTCAGGAGCATCAAACCAGTGGACGAAGAGCTATTTACTCCATGCTGTCTTCATCTTAACAGGTATGTGTCACCTGTGTTGACATGAGGCTGGGTAAGAGACCACGTTCCCATCTCAGCTTAGCCACTGTCCAGCATGTCACCAGTGAGGCCACCTGAGCCCAGTCAGGCCATTGGTTGGCCATGACTTACTGAGGATTTTCTGGGAGCGGTCTTTGTGCCAGGTGCTGGGGAAACAAAGATGTAATTGTGTCCCTGACTCCAGGAAGTTCACAGACTTGTTGGGGAGGCAGATCTTCAGTTATGTAATGACTATTTCAGGGAGTCCTTGCTCTATAGCAGGGTATGTAAGGGACAATGGAAGTGTGGTGGAGATCAAGGTGGGCTTTCCAGAGGAGGCAGGGCCGAGCTGTGACTAGAAGGGTTATGGGCCAGGTGAACAAAGCAGAGGGTATTGAGTTTCAAAAGTGAGTTCAGCAAGTATAAAGGAATCGATATGTATAAGGGGAACCAGGAATAACTTAGAGTAGTTGGAACCTATGAGGTGGCGTGGTGGTAATGAGGGCATGGGGAATTAAGTGGGCTAGGGTGTGACACCCAATATGGAAGCCTTTCTGCCACACAGAGATGTCTGGACTTCATCCTTAGGGAGGGGAGGAGGCATATGGGATTTCAATCATGGGACTGACACAGCCAGGTCTGTATTTTGGGAGGTTCAGCTGGGCTGCATCAGGGACGGCCTGATTGGGGTGGGGAGGGCAGCCAGGGAGCCAAGGTAGTGACCTGGCTGAAAGGGGCTGAGGCACCTGAGGGCGGGCTATGATGGAGAGGATAACGGGGTGGTGGGACAGATGGACTGTGATAGATTGGTTGTGAGTAGTAGGGAGAAGGGAGCTGGTCTCTGGCTTGAGTGATTGGTTAATTGTGGTGTCATTTATCCCAGATGTAAACTGGATTTGTAGACTTGATGGTGAGGGGTGGGATTCATATGAATTAAGTTTAGAGCCTGATGATTTGAGGTGCTCATGGGCCATCCAAAGGGAGACCTCTGGGTATGCTTGGTTGATGATATAAGGATTTGGAGACCAGAAGAAAAGCTAGAATTGAAGTTAGAGATTTTGGGTTATCATCCTAAATCAAATGCAGATCAGTTAAGGGACTATAGAACGTTCTGGAAGCGGTGTCGGCTGGTTTTGGGAGAAAGGGTCAGTGCCCTGTCCATCTCCGGTTGGCACTACAACCTTGCACCTCTGCCAGAGGACCTTCTCTGCAGCAGCCGCGTGCCGTGAAATGGGTCACAGGAATTGGCTGACTTCCTAGTGCGCATAGAATTCATGATGACACTGCACTGCAGTCCACCAAGTGTGCACTAGCGTCCTATGTAAAAAATACACAGAAAAATACTTAATACTGTCGTCTGAGCTTCAGTAAGTTACAATCTCTCTGCTGGTGGAGGGTTTTGCCTTCAAGTTGTGAAAAAGCGCGCTAACCGACGTCAGCCTGGACAGAACTGAACCAAGGCTTATCCTCATGTGGGGAACACTGGTGTTTTCCACTCCGCTCCATCTCGCCGCACGTCGTTCCGTGACATAGTTCAGTTTTTAAAATGCTGGCCGTGACTTGCTAAAGGGATTGTAGTCTTGAAGTTGGAAAGCTGGTCTGGACACCCAGCCGGAGACCTGTAAGCTCAGGAGAGCAGGGGCTGGGTTCATGTTTACCCACCCACGTCTCCCAGGGGCACAGCACAGTGCCTGCTGCATGGACAGGCGCTCCATCAATATTTGCTGAATGACCAGACGATCACTTACAAATACGTGAATGAGTTGCCTCCCTCTCTCAGACAGGAAAGTGTGGCTTTGATCAGATTCTTCCGTTACTGAAAAAACCAGCCCACTTCCTGTGGCTTTGATCTCAGCCTTCATTGTAAACTGCCCTGCCTCAGCCAACAGCTCCCTGAAGCTCATTTCCTGCTCTCTGGCCACCTTATCTCTCTCTCCAAATACTACTCCCCAGCTTTCCCTTTCAGGGTAAGTAGCACACCCCTGAGTTTCTCCTCGCCACACCTTTGGGCACAAGGTGGGGCTGACCTCTTGAGTCAAGTACTTCCCAAATCTCAGCCCCCTGGGGTACAGGGCATTTCTGGGTCAGGTGTGGCCCTCTGCTAGGACTGGACATTGGTCCACATCTTGCTGATGGTCTTTGGGCAGGAGGAGGGGGGGGGTATGGAGGATGGATGATAAGCTAACCATGCAAGGTACAATTATAAACCGTGAAAGATGCTACAAAGGAAAAGTCGAAGATGCCTTGAGAACATATAATGGGGAACCTGCCCTCAGGGGATCAGGGAGGGCTCCCCCAAGAAAGAGACCATCTGAGACCTGAAGACAATGGGACTTAAGAGGCAAAGAGTTATAAAAGAAAAAGAGCTGACGGGTGGTGAGAGCTGCAATCGCAAAGGTCCTGAGATACAAAGAACAACAGCAGTCCACCTGAGCCGAAGAAAACTAAGTGCATCTGGTGCCCAAAGAATGAGAGGCTTACAACGACCGAGGGTGGAGAGATAGCCAGCGGCCATCCCTGGTGGGCCAGGTTAGAGATTTGGGATTTGTCCCAAGAGCAGTGGGAAGCAACAGTGTTGGAAGAATCGTGATGACACTGTTTAGAAAGCTCCTTTGGCTGTCACATGGCTGAAGGATGGGGGTGGTGGTCAAGTGAGGAAGCTGGGACACCAGTTTGGAGGCTGTGGTAGCTCTGAGAGGGACCCCTTTGGGGCGGTGGTGGTGGTGGCGGTGCAACATGTGATCAGCCTTAATACTGTACTTTGTAGGTCATTTGTTCACTCAATACGTAGAAACACCTACTAGGAATCTGCTCTGCACTAAATGCTCTGGTGTTCAGTTTCTCCAGGAGGACAGACTAGGGGCAGATCAGCCAGCGTGAAAGTGCAAAGCGCTCTGGGAGGTTCAGGTTCTGTACATGCGCCCAGAGTGGGCCTGGGCACCTGTCCTGCAAGGCTCTCCTGCAAACGCTGTTCAAGCTCCATGAGAAGTGGGGCCTTGGCAGAGGAGTTCACTCAGGTCTTCTCCCCCACCTTCTTCTGCCATCATCTACAGCACTGGTCCCCAACATTTTCAGCACCAGGGACTGGTTCCGTGGAAGACAGGGCGGGGTACCAGGAGGCAGGGTTCCTAACAGGCTTTGGACCAACACCAGTCTGGGCCCCAGGGGTTGGGGACCCCTGATCTACAGGACTTTAGGCCCCAGGAATCCTCCCTGCACCCCTGGAGGGCCTGTCTCCCTTTCAAAGGCTCTTTTCCTGGCAGTAGTGGAGCCCTAGGGTATGAGAGGGCACAAGGGGGTTCCCAGTACCTCAAGGCCAAGTGAGGGCAGATGTCCAGCCCCAGGGTTCTCACTTTCCTCTTCCTGCCTCTGAGTCACTGTTCTTGGAAGCACAGTCCTTTGTGATCCTGCTGACTCAGGGACTTCCACCCCCACACTTAGCCCTGCCCTTCCCTGGGGGAGGAAGTCCAGGGACAGCCCTGAGGTGGCTCAGTGAACGAGCCGAGTCCCCCACCCTCAACAAGTAGGGCCTGGGTCTCCCTCGAAGTGGGAGCTCCCCGAGGGCGGGGATATTTCTTTGCCTTGAACCTGGGGCTTTTGTACACCCTTGAGGATTGTTCCCTCCCAGAGGCCTTGTTGACAGTGACCTCCCTGCCATGCTCCTCCAAAAGCTCTGAGGGACCTTCCCAATGTTGGGGATGGCACATGGTGGGGCAGGTGTGTGGGGCTGCAGCTGCTGCCTCCCCAGGTGTCCCCCTGGTGCCGAGGACTGCTCTGTTGGTGGTTCTCCTGCCAGCACTCCCAGCCTTGGGATGGAGCATCATGAGACTGTAAGACTTCAAAGAAGGCAGTGGGGTTTTAGCAGCTACGCAGAGGTGGCAAATAGAAAAGGCAGTTGACGGCCAATGAGCATTCTAAGTGGAATCTTCTACAACTGGTGGACCTGGGAGACAGCTCTACAGGCTCCAATGGGCCGGTGAGGCAAAAAGACCATGTGGGACCCAAAGGTGCATGAGGGACCGTGAGGAGATCAGAGGGCATGGGCACAGCCTGTGTTTTGAGGGTCGCAGACATATCCCATATAAACTCCCTTCTAGAAGGACTGAACCAACTGGACAGGCCGATGGGGGTAAGAGAGGGAGGAGGCTCAGACAATGAGGGGGCTGTCCAGTGAAGGTGGCCACAAAGAGAAGCTTATGGGACAAATACCGGGGGAACCCAGGGGCAGCGAAGATGAGAACCGCCCCCCGCCTCTGCCCAGGAACCTCTTCCTAAACCCCAGCTCAAACACACTCGGCGGAAAAGGATTGCAAACAAATCTCACACAGAGATGTTCCTAAGAAGAAGGTAGGATGCCAGGCTCTTTCCCACAAAGAAGTTTGTCAGCAAGTGTCGACTGATAAAACAGCTAAGTTGAAGGTACTCCAGTTGGAGGGGTGGGCCTTGAGAAAAGAGATAGCACCCCAACCGTGCAGCCCCCCCCATCCTCCTACACTTCTCCCACCAAGGGTTCCATGCAGTGCGATATATTCTCACTTCCTCCTGGGCAGTGAGGGAAGGCCGTTCTGGTGTCGGTTTGTGGCACAGCAGGAACAGGTCCCTGACCTGGACTGCTGGCATTCCGTCAGTCTGCTGTCACTGCCTGAGTCCCTCCATTCACAGAGTTCCCTTTCTTTCTTTTTCTTTTTTTAAAAGATTTTATTAATTTATTTTTAGAGAGGGGTATAAGAGAGAGAGAGAGAGAGGGAGAGAACCATCAAACGGTTGCCTCTCGAACACAGCGACCAACCAATTGAGCCACACTGGTCAGAGCAAGTTCCCTTTCTGGCCCAAACCTGAGCAAACGGCCAGCAGAACAAGTTCCCTTGGGTCCATTCCAAGGGGCCCAGGTCCAGAGTCACTTGGTGGTCTCGGAAAGGAAAGAGAGGAGTGTCAAAGCCCTGTCTGAGGTTTCATTTTTGGGTGGGCTGGGGGCCATGGAAGTGGGGTATAGCACTGTCTCCTCCTCTCGGGGAGCTTGGGCTGGCTGCAGGGGAATCAGAAGGCCCAGGCAGAAACCTGGGCCTGACTTCTCCAGGATGGTAAAGCTCCTCTCGGCCTCAGTTTTCTCACTTGGAATACGGGGGGGAACACTTTCTGCCCTCCCAGCCTTGAATCAGAACCTTCACGTTCTGTGACAAGGTGTCCTGAGTAAATGATACTCTTAGCCTGGCCCCTAGAAGTCCCCTGGCCCACTCTGACCCTTGGTGGGAGTCTCTGGGTGTCTTCCTCAGTGTTGGGGACATCTTCGTAGTCCTTCCTGAGCTGCTTCAGAATGAGTGGCTCCCCATGGAATGTCCTCCCACACTGTGAGCTATAGGAAGTGGACCAAGGCTGAGAGGAACTCCCTGTGGTCGCCTTACCCAGGTCCCAGACACCTACAGACACAACAACAATGTCCTGAGATATTGAAGAATTCACCACACCCTGACCATGTTTTTCCTCAGAGCATTACCTTGGAGCCCTGAGTCAACCAGCTCCTTCACCCTGGGCACCCTGCTGACTGATATATGTGTATGTAAATAATATGTCTTTTCAGTGATCACATCTCCCCATGGACACAAGTCAGAGGTCCAACCCTTTCAGGTCCCCCTTCTATCACTAATAGCATGTCCTTGGTCAAATGTTACTTGCTAAACTCTTTTTTTTTGTCTATGGAATAAGGATAATAGCATCGGCCTTATCAAGAGTCCGTGAGGCTTCCATGAGATAATAATGTGTGTGTGAAAGGACTGAAATTATCTGGGTTTGAGAGTTCCTCCCCAGTTGTTCCCTCCTCCCTGCCTTTTGGAGCAAATCCAGGCTCGGCTTACTCAGTTCCACGGCCTCCCTCAGCCTCTAAGGAAGGCGCCGATGGTCAGAACCATCCTGCGGTGCATGTGATGTAGAAATGGGAGGAAAGAGGAGAAAGGGGTCGGGGCAAGACCAAAGGAGGAGGGGGGTTTCACAGCAGCCACACTGTGGGAGCAAGGATGGTGGGCAAGAGAAAGGAGATATCAGGACCATCACTGTGACCACGAGTTCTTTTGTTAGGGTTGAGGGACTCGAGTAAGCTGAGTTGCTTTGCAATGATTATTTTATGGGTTGCCATCTTTGATGATGACACAGCTTTGAGACTGGACCACCTTGTAAGTGATGCAAATGTCAGATACTTAGCACACAGTAGGGACACAGCAGGCACCGTGAGTGGTGCTGTGTCTGCTCAGTTATGGATGGTGTTTGTGTGTGACGGTACACACAACATGTGACGAGTAACATGTGACCATTTCTGACTGGGTGTCTCCTGACTGTGAGCGTGACCACAGCAGCCTGGTAGCTACGGGAGGGCTGGGACTTTACTTTGTCTTCCACCCCATCCCCATTAGACTAGGGGCTCCTTGAGGACAGACACTTGCATTCCTCATTAGACCAGTGACTCCCAGTGTGGGTGGTGTTCCTCCACCCCAGGCCCCAGGACAGGGTCATATCTCTATTTTGCCTGACTAATGGCCTGAAAACCCTGCCTGGGTGGGAGGTGAAGGTGAAGGGAGGAAGAGGGGAGAGGTCAGTGCCTAAGATGTTTTCTTCTGTGTGCTGCCCAAGGAGGTAAAGAAAATAACAGAGAAAGCACCCTGCCCCAGCCCAGCCCAGCCCAGCCCCTGAGCTAAACATTCATTCTTAAGAATGAAAAATCTTTTCCCCACCCAGTGGGTTCCCATAAGTCCAGGTGAGTGCTGTCTGCTCCTCCTGACTCTGTCTCATGGGGCGGGGCAAAGGCCGAGCCCAACCATCGCTCTGTCTCGTGGAGTTGAACGTGTTTACTTGCGTTTGGAAAAGTGGCGAGGTTGGGGGCGGAGGTCATTATGACAACAGCTCAGGCACTCCTGCAGGAAAAGAACAAGGTGTTTGTGCTGCAGACAAGTCTGTATCTGTCTGTCTGGGTCGCGGCCTGGTTTTTGCATCTCAGCCTGGCAGTTGGTTCAGGCTCTCCATAATCCGGTTTAGTTTGTTGCAGTTCAATTAGATTCCATCATTTATCGAGTGCCTACTATGTGCCAGTTACCATTCTGGGTGCTGGAGGGCATCGGAGGAACAAGGTCAGGACACTGCCTTTAAGGAATCCTCCACCAGAGAGACAAGGTATGCACGACTCTCTCTGCTGCAGAGAGATTGGAGCTACCACGGAGGTGTGAACAGGTGCTAGGAAGGCACAGAAGGCAGAACAATGGCAATGTCCAATCTGAAACTTGAAGGCTGAGCAGGTACTCAAGGAGAGGCGAAGGGCTGAGGTGGAAATAGCATGAAAAAGTGGGGCATGGTGAGTAGTTGTGCATGAAGGAGGAAGGAGGAATAGTAATGAGCATTTATCGAGTACCTACTGGCCCCCAGGCTCTGTGCTAGGTGCTTTGTCTGCGGATTATCTCATTTAATCCTCCGAGGGATCTAAGGAGGTAGGCACTGGTGGAGAAACCAACATGTGGAGGGAACAGATGGATCTGGACCAGACTCTGAATCAGGTTTGTCTGATTCCAAATCCCATGCCCTTTTTCACGAGGCCAGTGTTTCCTGAATATATTCTATGAAACTTTCAGGATTCTGAGAAGGTACTTTAGGGACATGTCTGATTTTAGCTTCGTATTTAAAATATATTTTAATCCACACATACTCAAATGTGTTATGTAATAAAAATGTTTTCCTTCCATCTCTGTGCATATTTGTGAATTTCCTGTGTGTCACTGATTAGAGAAATTGCACAGTCTGCTCAGGTCTATTCCTGCAAAACTGTGAAACAGAACCACTCCCAGGCCTACCGCCCTCCATTACACGGCAGGTGGGACTTCCCGTCCATTATGGCCGACTAAATGCACGTGGGCTTTTCTCTTTTCCCTCCAGAAATGTCTTTGAAATAAATAATAAACATACAAGTCTTTCCAAAGAAAAGAGTTGAGGGAAGGGCATCTATGGACAAGAGAAATCTCAACAAGTTTCTGGAGGAGTGGCTTCAGGAGCAGAGGTGACTGAGGGAGCAAGGCAGAGGAAGATGCAGCCTGGGATGCACATGGAAGGGTCCTCAGCCATGGAGGGGGCTGGTCCGCTCACAGAAGCTTGGCACTTAGATATGCTGGGTGCATTGGAGGGTGGGAAGGGAATACGTGGCTGAAAATGGGGGCTTAGTTGAAAGTCTATAAATGGAATAATAAACTTTTCTGAACCCTTGTATACAGATTACTCAGACATGACCCTTGGTTTCCTCTTCCCCCTAAAATGGAAAGTCTTTAAAGAAATTAAACTGTCTAAGCAAGATGAGAAAAGCTGGGTTTTAAGGTGGCATCCTAGAATATAAACCATATTACAGGCTGACATTTAGAAGTCCCAAAGCATAAAGATCAGCTCACTCTGAAACAAAGCCTGCCATTCATCTCTTATCTGTGTACACAAAGCTTCCAGAAAATTTCTGCTGCTTTATTCTTACATATAAATGGGTAATCATAAAGGAGAAGCTGTTTAAGGAAACCTGAAATATGAAATAGAAAGAATCAGATAAACTGAAAGTAAGACCTCTGAGGAAACAGAAACAGTTTATAGGTAAAAAGAGAACTTAGGAGAATTCAAGAAGACACTGAATTTATAAAAACATGAGCAGTGCAATGGAAAAAAAAAACAATTAGCAAAAAAGTCCCTGGACATAAAAATATAACTAAAATTCAGTGGAAATGTTGAAAGTTAATAATCTCTTGCAAAATAAAGCTCCCCCCAAAAAGAGAAACAGAATTTTATTAGAAAAAAAGATAAGAGACAAAAAAATAAAACTATGCAGGAGGTCCATATTTGATTAATAAGCATTTTAGGGAGAAGAGAGGAATGGGAGAGAATTTTCAAATAAATAATTGAACAGAATTTCCCAAACCAAAGAGACTCAAGTCTTCAGACTAATAGAGCTCATCAAGCCCCTAACATAAAGGAAACACAAAATTTTGCAATTTCAGAATACCCAGGAAAATGAGGAGACATCTCTTCAAAGTTTCCAGAGAGATAAAAAAGTCACCTATAAAGGAACAAAACCAGATTTCTCACCAGCAGTGGTGGGTGCAAAAAGACAATGGAAAAAGATCTGCCAAATTCTGATGGAATTCACTTAGAGTTGAATACTCAGCTCAACGGTCTATTAGGCACCAGGCCAGATCAAAGACATTTGTAGACGCATAAAGACTCAGAAAGCTTACTTCTCACATGCTGTTCCTTGGGAAGTTATTTGAAGATGCATAAAACAAGGGAAAAACCAAGAAAGGGGCCAACGTGGATTTTTGTCAGCTTGCCGCTTAGCCTGGTGTGCAGTTTTATTAACTTGTGTATTTAGTATGTGTTTTTCCTTTGTTAGGGTTAGATTTCAGGAGTATGCTAGCTCTGTAAAATGAACTAAGTTTTCTCTCTTTTTATTCTCTGAAAGTGTTTGCACAGAGAATAATCTCTTTCCTCGATGTTCGCCAGAAAGAAAAAAAGAATCCCAAACCGAACAAACCAACCCATTTAGATCTCTGTTAAAAAAGCGATTCTTTGACAATATTTTCTGTGTTTTCTTTCATCATTGTTTTGTGACCTTTGTGGCAGGTCATCTGCTATCCAACATTCATTCTTAGTCTTCCTTTATTTGAAATAACTCAATTTGCCAAGTTAGAAATTACATTTCATAGGCCGTCTTGCAGAGTTTGGGCGAGTGACACAGCTCTGGCCAATGAGAAAACACACACGTACTAAATGGAGTTTCCAGAAAAGGGACTTAGCTGCCCTTTTGCCCTTCTCGCTTCCTCCTGCCCAGAATGTAGATAGGATAGTGGAGAACAAATCCTATGAGCACGAGGATAAAAGCCACTTGCTAAAGACGGTGCGGCAGAAGACAGAAGGCGCTTTGGTCCTGGTTGGCGTCACAGAGCTTCATGACGACCCAGGACTGCTTCCCCCTGTACTTCCTGTTGTGTTAGAAAAACATATCTCTCATTAGTGCAGTTTACCAATTGTTCAGTTTTCTGCCTTTCTTTTTTTCCCCAGCAAACTCCCCTTCAACTGACCCAACCTTTTAACCTCAGAGCTGCTGCCTAGAGCACAGAGGTTTTTAGAGTCTGTGAAGAGGCATTGAGCTTAATGACATTGAAGGCTGTCCCTAAGCTCTATTAGGTCCTCTCCTCATTCTTACATCCTCTTAAAAGTACTGGGCAGAAACATGTCAACTTTCTTGGTATTCCCTTCCTGGTTCCTCACTGAGCGGAGGAGTGACCTCTTGGGTTGTTAGGAAAAGGTATCAAATGTGCATTGCTCAGCCTGTTCCTGGCTCTCTCTGGGACTGACCTAACCACAAGCAGCATGTGCTCTCTCTCTGCTCCAGCCTCCTCTAGGCAGTGAGCACCCGGGCAGGCCCAGCCCCGCCCAGCCCCTGCTTTGGAGGACTTCAATAGTCCAGCTGCTTTGCTGTGAGTGGGTGGGGAAGGTCAAATCAAGGGAGAAGGAAAAGGAAGACTGTTTGGGCCTTGGGTCTAAGCCACATGCTCTGATCCATCTGGACCAGTAATAAAGCTGACATTTTAATCCCTGCTTGTCTCCTGTGACTATTTCTCAACTGGATCAGAACTTGGAGAAGCGAGGGGTGTGATTAACTAGCACCCGCAGACCCCAACATCTGCTGAATACTTAGCCCTATGGGAAAAGCCAGAGTTAGATGAAAATAGTGATTTAAAATTTTGATATTTATTAGACAGTACTTCTCTATACCTAACTGATTCTATAAGATGTGTATCAGGTTATTGTTTCTAGGTAAGAGCCTGGATTGAGAGTGAGAAGGCTCTCCTAGACTTCACGATCACTAACTTGCTCTGGGGCTTGACTTTTCAGGACTCCAATTTATCGGTTATAAAATGAGTGGGTTAGACTGGATAGGGGCCATCGAAGCTCTGATATTCTTTCTTTTTAAAAAAAATATTGACTTTAGGAGAGGAATGGGGAGGGAGGGAGGGGGAGAGAGAGAGAGAGAGAGAATGAATCATCAATTTGTCATTCCATTTATTGATTCATTCATTGGTTGATTCTTGTATGTGCCCTGACTTGGGATCGAACTAGCAGCCTTGGCATAGCGGGACGATGCTCTAACCAACTGAGATACCTGGCCAGGGCTAATAGTCTGTCAATCATTCACCACGTTTTTACTGCATACCTGTCGAGTGCGTATGTGTTGAGTGCTGTGCTGGAGGCAGTTATATAATATTGTACAAAACAAATATGACCCCACCATCTTGGAATTCAGAGTCTAGTGGGAGAGACAGCCATCCAGTAAACACACGAATCAATCTCTAATTACATTTCACTCTTGCATTTGATCAAAGTTCAATAAATGAGCGGCTGGGTTGTGTATAACATTCCTGCTAGTTCTCACCCACACTGAGGGGGAGAACCTTGCTGGCCGGCCGGTCCAAGAGCCGCACTTGGTGGTGACGCCATGTCAGAGCCACCGTGCGCTGAGACACGTAACGGAGAGACCGTCAAAGGGCTGGCTTTTCTGATTGAAAACAGGTGAAGCATTGTTTTTCAAGTTACAAACTGATAACACGCTTGCTGTAAAAATTCAAGCAGCACAAAGACAAATAAATTGAAAAGAAAACATCTTTCCCTTTCCCCCTCTAAGCTCACTTGGAAATAAAAACAATGCTTCGATGCCTATCCATTTAGCAAGCTGCACACTTAATTGTAGGCTCTGGGAGGGCAGGGATGGGGCCTACCTGATTCATTGCGGTCTCCCTGGGGCCCGATCAGTAAATATTTGTTGACTCAGTATGTGAATAAGTAATAATCACCTATAAAGTCTCATATATGGTTTTTTTTTTTAAGATCAACAAGGGGATCATGTTTTTTCTTGTACCTTGCTTTTTTTTTTTTTAAACTTAAAAATCCTTAATGGACATCCTTCTATGTATCAATGTTGAATTTATCAATTTTGCTTGTTGTGGGTTGAATTGTGTCCCCCTCAAAAGAGATGTTGAAGTCCTAATCCCTGGTACCTGTAAATGTGACCTTATTTGGAAATAGGAATTTTGCAGATGTAATTGAGTTCAGATTAGGTCATACTTGATTGGGGTGGGCCCTCATTCAATGTAACTGGTGTCTTTATAAGAAGACAAGAGATGAGGACACAGGGAGAATGCCTCGTGATGAAAGAGGCGGAAACTGGTACTACCAGCCAAGGAACACCGAGGACTGATGGCTGCCACCGGAAGCTAGGACAGGCAAGGCAGGATTCTGTCCAGAGTCTCAGAGGCAGCCTGATCCTGGCTGAACTTCTAGACTCCAGAACTGTGGACAATGTGTTTCTGTTGCTTTAAGCCACTCAATGTTTGTGTCATTTGTGACAGCTGCCCTGGGGAATAAATATACTCTTCTTAAAGGATGTTCACGTTGCTTCCGATGTGGACATATTATAATAATGATGACTGAGCAGTGTGATTGACTGGGGCCTGTTTGGAGGGGCGAGCCTAGGATGTGTGCCCCCACACCCCCAAACCTTGGGAACAATCATGGACCCCAGGCTTGGTGCCTCAGCCTCAACTCATACCTTGGCAGGGTTGCCAGATAAAACACAAGATACACGTATCATGTTTGGGACATACCTGTTCTTTGTTGCCTATTCGAAATTCAAGTTGAATAGAGCACCTGTATTTTTATGCACTAACTACGGCAACCCTAACTCTCCAGCTTCCCGACTGTAATCCCGAACACTGGGGTTGTGGGTGGCCCACTCCGTATCTGAGGGAGACCAAAGATGAGGTTTTCTGCAGCAGCTCTGGAGGACCTCTCCTAGTCCCAGACCCCTGACAAGCACCCGGGTTGTTGTCCTGCAGTGCCCACCTCCCCCAGCACCAAGGCAAACCTCTCTCCTGCCCACATCAGAAGCAACATGTTCTTTCACTCCTCCCCACCTTTAAACGGGCGGTTCATGGCCAGGTCCCTCCAGCCTGCCCTCTCCCTCCCCCTCTCACCCTCACTGGGCTTGGACAAGACAGATGTGGACCTGGCCCTTAGGGAACTAACTAATCAGTTCCAGGTGTGCTGAGTGAGAAGGGAGAAGGAAGAGAGCTATCAGAGTCTGTGACAGCTGTGGGCAGGGTCTCCCAAACATGCACGCTTGTTGGAAATGCTATCTCTGGTCAGAATCCGTGATCTCTAGGGAGGGGCCTGGCCTGATCTGGAGACTCAGGGAAGGCCTCTGCAAGGAGGCGATTCCCAAGCTGAGGCTGAAGGCTCAGAAGGAGGTGGGCAGGTGGGGCTTTGGGGGCTGGGTTGGAGTCCAGGGCAGGAAAGATCACAAGCAAAGGCAGCGAGGAGGGAGAGGTCATTGTGGTTGGTTCCCGAGAGCCGAGAAGAAAGAGGAGAAAGAGCTTGGAGAGAGCAGATGAGGCCGCTCTGGCTGGGTCTTTTTGGCTGGTTCAGAAAAAAAGCAATGAGCCCTGGCCTGCGTGGCTTGATTTGTTGGGTGTCATCCCGCAAAGCAAAAGGCCGCTGATTTGATTCCAGGTCAGGGCGCGTGCCTGGGTTGTGGGCCTGGTTCTCAGTTGGGTGAGAGTGAGAGGCAACCAATCAATGTTTCTTCCTACTTCCCTTCTCTCTAAACAAATAAATAAAGTCTTAAAAAAGGAAAAAAAAAAAAAAAAAGCAGTGAGATTGCCGTTGAGGCAGAGACCGCCTGAGCCTTTCCCAAGGGTTGCCTCCCTGCCCTGACACTTAGCCTCCGGAAGTGTCTACGTTGCCCCCATCCTCACACACTCCACCCCCACATCCAGCACTCACTCACCTGACAGAGTGAGTCTGGTGGGAGTCTGGTGGGAGTCGGTCATGTGCTGTGGATGTTAACAGCATGGGAGAAAGGGCCCGGGCACTGTGACTTGTGGGAAATAGGCGTGGGAGTTCCCCAACCAGTTTAGAAAGTCTCCCTATCAGACAAGTGATGCTCGAAAATACTGTTTTTGTGACTGAGAAGACACTGTAGTGTTCGAGGGTGTGGTAGGCATACCACATGTCCTACGCTGTCTCTGCCTTCTGAGTGGACCTACTTCTAATGAACAGAAGGTGGCAAAAGGGAGAGGATGTCACTCTTGAGGTCAGGCCACGACTCACTGTGACCTCCACGTTGTCTGCGCTCGGCCTCTCTGATGCCTCTTCGCTGCTCTGATGAAGTCACCCTATGGTAGGCCCATGCGCCAGTGAACTGAGTGTGGCCTCTGGCCAGCAGGCAGCGAGGAGGGCAAGTCCTTCAGTACAACAGCCCCCGAGGACCTGAATTCTGCCCACAACCACGGGAGTGAGCTTGGAGGTGGGTCCTTCAGCAGTGGAGTCTTGAGATAACTACAGCCCTCGATGACACCTTGATTTCAACCTGAGAGAGCCTGAAATACAGGACTCAGGTAAGCTGCACCTGGATTCATGACCTTCAGAAACTGGGAGATAATAAAGGTTGTTTTATAAGACCCTTGAGCTTTAGGGTAACTTGGAGCAATAGGCAACTAATACAAAAACATAACTTGGAAAAGGCCAGTCGTACATATATATTCCCATGAGTTGAAATCATGATGTGCACACTACTTTTGACGTCTTTTCTTTATCACTTATCAGTTTGCAGAAGATACTGTACACGGGGGTCCATGGTCTGTGTGTGTCTGCCAGGGCCCACCCAGAAAGCAGAAACCACACGAGTTATCCTCACGGAATTTAATGGGAAGAATCACTGATAACCAGTAATCAAAATCACTCTCAGAAAACCCTGTAGATCTTCAGGACCTGGGGCCTTAGAAACTCAAAAGCCAAGAACTATTTAGTTTGGTGTTGCTGTTATTATTGCATTTAAGCTTCTCTTCCATTTCTTTGAGGGCAATGGAGGCTAAGAATCTATTTTGAGCAGGCACAGACTCTCTCTCTAATAGACGTGATTGGTTGAATCAGCTAGTTGGGTGGGTGTGTGAAGGAGACACATTGTATAGTAAGAGCATTTCCACTCGCTCGCTCCCATCACCCTGATACAGCTGTGGGTTTCCAGGACTGATTGCCCATTGTGCTGATGTCCCCATTTACTAAACCACTTCCCTTGTCTGGTTCCCAGTTTTTGACCTTTAAAGAAAGACTTCAGTGCATGCATTTATGCAGATAACAGTTGGCTTCCGTTTGAATTATTTCCTTGGAATAAGACCCAGGAATGAAATTATTGGGTCAAAGGAAGGGAAACAGCTTTATGGGTGTTGCTGGGAATTGCTTTATTGCTTTCAAAGGAGGGATGCCAACTCAACAGCAACAATTTAAAGTGTCTGAGGGGGTAGCTTCAGGGCAACAAGTTATTTACTCGAGGAAACCAGCTTCCAGACCCTTCAGAAACTACCCGAAAGGGCTTGGAGATGCAGGAAGTGGGGCCTCGCGAGCGAGCGTGGAGCCTGGGCAGAGAAGCAGGCCGTCTGAAGGTCTGTTGCCAAGGGAACAGGGCAAGCAGTTAACCGCACTGACTGGGGACAGCTGGTCCTGCGTTCCCAGTCCTGACTTTGATACTTGATCTTTCTGAGACATTTGTTTTGTCATCTGTGAAACAGGCACTCAAGTAATACGGAGCCTGGCAGGGGTGAGATGAAGATCAAATCAGTTAGTAACTGGTAAGGGGTTAGACCAGCACATGCGGCAGCACACTGGTCAACACTGAGTACATATTAGGAAGGACCGTTTACTGCCATTTCTATTATTTAGTGCCAGGGCCTTGGTTTCCATCTCTCAGTCCTGTCTCTCCAGCGGCTGACCATCTCTTCCTCGGTGTGTCCGCACAACACCCCACCCAGGTGCCTCAGTTTTTCCTGCGGATTCCCTCGTCCCTCTGAGTCCAGTCTTGGCTTGGAGACATGGAGTCGGATGGTCTGTGGACGCCCCCTTGTGGACAACCAGCTTTCTTTTGTTCTTCCCCAGCTAAAGGGGGAAACCAGCCCTGCACTTGGGAGGGACCAGGAGTGTGTGCGTGCGTGTGTGCTGATGCTTGATGCCACTTTTCTTGTCACGGGTGTCTCCTGGGGTTCCACTGAGACTATATGTTTTGAGAAATGAAAGCACTATGTTATACAAGGCCATTATTATGTATAGCAGCACGTAAAATAATCAGGCCATACTCAGTTTATCCATTCACTCATCTGAATATTTGGTTCCACAAATATTTATTGGGTGACTACTGTGTGCCCTGTCTCCTGAGGTCTGGGGAGTCAAGAGTGATGCAGACAGCATCTCTTCCTGCCTTCTCCTAGCCTAGTGGGTGAGAGAGACAAGTGAGTAAACCATTGCAGTACAAGGGAGTGGTAAGGGTGCCAGGGGGGCTGCCTGGAGGAGGTGATGATGGAGCTGAGTCATGAAACTGTGGGTGCTCTAGCCTCTCCCAGCCTTGAGGCAGAGGGGTGAGTGCACAGAGCAGTGGTAGGGGTTTAGAAAGATAAGTTTAACCCCCAACTCAATGAGCAAGTCCCTTCCTTTGGGTCTGTCTCCCCCTGGGTTACACGAGGGGCTGGCCATGATACTCATAGTTTCTATTGACTTTGGTGTTTTCTAGTCTTTTCTTCCCTCAGACTGTGGAATTCTCTTTCTTTCTACTGTTCTGTCATACTCCACCCCCTTCCCTGAAGAAATAAAAACCAGACCGGGTAATGGAAAGCAGAAAAACATTCATATACGCATGCAGGGCACGTGCATGCCTGTGCATGCACACAGGCACACACACGCGTTCCACCATCCCCACCCCTGCCCTGCTGGAAACCCCCAGCTGCCTCCCAGGTCACAAGTGACCTGACAGGGGCAGGGGTGGAATGTAGGTGATGTCTCAACAGACCAAGATCTTTCCATACTTGGCTACGGGGACAGCTCACTTAGCTTCCCAGAGCCTGCTTCCAGATCAGCCAGGTACCCACCTGGCAGGGCTGCTGTGATGACCTGGACTGACCTATAGGAAGTGGCCCCCACTCTCTGTAGCACTTAGTGGGCTTTCAGAAAAGGGGGGCCCCAAAGCAATGGCATTTAAAAGTATCTAGCTTGGGTCAGACAATTGTCTCTGCAGGGGAGAAGGTTTTGATGAGAACGTCACTTTGACCTTCCTGGTGACGATAATCTAGCGGATGATATCGGACGTGGACCAAATTCACTCTGGTTGGCTCTGCATTCTGGTCACAGTTGGAATGCAGCTTATTAAGTGGTGACTTTGGCCACGTTACTTCACCTTTCTGAGCCTTAGTTTCTCATCTATAAAACGGGGACCTGACAGTAGCTTCCTCATCGAGTGCCACGAGGTTTCACTGAGATGTGTGCAAAAGTGTAGAGGAAAGGCTCGGTCAGTCCGCAATGTGTTGGTCAGGAGAGGCTGGCGGGTGTAACAAACAGGCCCCAGAACGAGCAGTGGCTGGGAGACGGTAAAAGGTTGTCTTTTGTTCCTGTGATGGTCTCAGGAAACACCAGTGGGGCTTATTCAGACACCAGGTTGGTGACAGCAGTGCCATCTTCGACATGTGGCTTCCAAGATCATTTTAGAATGTCAGGCTGAAGGGGTGGAAATTTGGAGTCAGGTGTGGCTCTACTGCAACGGGGCCCAGGGGAGTGGGCGGTCATGGAGATAAAGGAGCAGGAGACAGAGGTGGGTAAGAGAGAAGGGTGTGGAGGAAAGCCTTAGGTTTGTGGAGGAGGGACTAGAAGAAACAGGAGAAGGGGAAGAGAAGGAGTCTTTGACCCCACCTCCACCCTTCTTCCAGGGGCCTGCAGGTCCCCCAGTTGTCACCTGGCAGCTTTGTTTCCTGGAGATCTGCCCACTCAGGGCCCAGCCTCCCACACCCCTAGTGCAGCGAGAGGCTTAATCTCCTCTTTCTACTTTGTTTTCCTTCCAGGAAGGAAGTGGCTCCAGATGCTGTGGGTGGGACCTTCCTTGGCTGGGATCACTGTTCCCAGATTTCTCATGATTCCTGGTGACAGATCTGGCACCTCTAAGCAGCCTCAGAGAGGGGCAGAGCCTTGCTTAAGAATGCCCTGCACCCCAGGAAATCTGAGTCTCCGAGTCTTGCTTGGAGCCACCCCAGCCCTCTGGGTGCAAGATCTGTCTCTGGAGAGACACAGGGACAGTTCAGTTCTACCCGGGCCTGTGAGGCACCAAGACTCTGCACTCAGGAGCTCGCAGTGGCCTGGGGGAATGAGATGCGCTTCAGAAAACTGTAAACCCTGTGAAGCAGGCCCGCAGGAACTAAAGGAAGGGGAGTTCACCATAGAAATGTGGCTTGGAGGGGGTGGCACTTGTAATGGGTCGTGAGGGAGACATAGCAGTCTGACAGGTGGTGATGGCTGGGAGGGGACTTCGGTGTGTGTGGGGGGGGACAACGACGACAACAACGACAACAAAGAGCACGTGCAAAGGTGGAGAGGAAGGGGGAGCCCAGACCAGTCCTGTTTAGCTGAAATAAAAGGAGTGAAGGGAAGTCGTGGGGGTGCTGAGGCTGGGTGGGTGGTCAGGATTAGGTGGAAGGGGGTTCATAGGGGAAGTTTGTGTTTCGTTGGGCAGCCAACGGGGAACCTTGCAAGGGTTTTGAGCAGCGGAGGAATAATAAGGAAATGCTGGTCTGCTTTTTACGTGGGACACGCCTGCCCAGCTGCCCTTGCCCTGTTGTAAGATCCTCTGGCCTTTGGAAGTCGGGCCCAGGGTCGCACTGCCTATGTTCAAGGGGCCAGAAGACTTGGGAGCGGGAGACCTTGCTTCTGGTCTCCAGAATGAAGTCAGGCTCGCTCTGAAAGGACTGCGGTCCTGGAGGGAGGACCCTGGAGGCCTGGGCTTGCCTCTCAGCTTCAGCAGCCCCCAGCTGTGGCACTTGGTAAACCCCTCTCGGCCTCAGTTTCCTCAGTGACATGGGATAACATGTCCCTTTACCATGAACGACTGCTCACGGTAAAATGAGATAACCACCCTGGCTATCTTATCTCTGTGTTCAATAAATATTGGTTTCCTAAATATTGGGATCAGCATGACTGGGAAGAGGGGCAGAGGATCAGACATTTGGTGCTGCTGACAACTCAGCGTGGAGAGGTTACCTCTGTGCTTTTCACCCGGTGCCTGCCCTGGTTAGGGGCTCCTTTACCTGCCTACCTGGTGGGACAGAGAGCGAGGAAGAACCTTCAGGATGGAGGATCATGTTGTTAGTTTTTGTCCAAAGTCCATGATGAGCAACATGTTTGAACTGCCCACCTCCTTCCACTGGTCTCGGAGTGAGAGCAGGAGACTCACGGCCTCCCCCCTCTAGACCTGGCAGGGAGTGGGAGAAACGGACAGATCTTGGTTCTAATCCTTCCTCTGCCACTTACCAGCTCGTGACCTTGTGCCCATTAGTAACCTCTTCCAGCCTCTGTTTCCTTGACTGTAAAATGGGAGTAACAATAGCACGAACCCAGTGTTGTGGCGAGAACAGAAGGAGCTAATGGTGACATAGTTTGCGCATGACCTGCACGTATTAGGAGCCCCTCCAACGGCAGTTTCCTTCCTTCCTTCCTTTCCACCTGCCTGCCTTTATGGAGCATATGATGGCTGCCTTACAAGCAGAGCTCTGAGTGGGAGACCATGGGTGGGTGGAGGCAGCTCCCCTCTGCCTGGAACCCCTCTGAAATCCCAGGCCAGGAGATGAGAAAACAGGAGGCCAGTGATTTCACCCCCCAGGCACAGGCCTCTGGAGCGGAGGCTGCTCCTGCATCCCCCCCCCCTCGGACTGACTGTGGCTGAGACAGCAGGCATGGTTGGCCTCAGCAGGGCGGGAGGGGAGGAAACGAGCTGGACCCGTGCTTTCCCCTTCCTGAGACCGGTTCTCAGAAACGCAACTGTCCAGATGTCCCATCCCAGACTGTGCCAGCAAACTGAAAAAGAACCAGTAACTAATTCACACTAAGATGTTAATAGCAATAAGTGAATCAATGATCTCCACACCCTAGGGGTGCTGATAGCTCTTAATGGCTTTCCCCTTCAGCCAAACTGCCTTCTTAACCAACACGGTTCCCCTCCCTGAAGCTGTCTGGGGCTCAGCTGGAGTCCTGATTGCCCACAGGGAGTGGAGGCCCAGGTTTTGGCTGTAGTCTGGGGCTGGGGAGCCAACCTAGGGGTTCTGGAACTAACCGGGGGACACAAGCCAAGGGTCAAGGACAGATTGAACTGGAGCACTGGGTTACCTTTGTGACCATCAGGTGTTGGAGACTGGGTCAGAGAGAGTAGGTCAGAAGAGGAGAACGTGCCTGCGGCCCCTGGCCCACCACTGCCCCTTGCCTGAAGAAGGGCCAAGTCTGGGAGGTGGAGAGGAGGTGGAGTGGGAGGCAGGCCAGGCCGTGGAGCTCTCCACGCCCAGGAGGGGACTATTGCATCCTGACCATCTTCAACACAGGCTGCTGAGACCCTTTCAGGTAGTAACGGTCAAACTCATCTGACTCCCTTGTCTGGTGTGACTGAAGTGGTTAGGCTGTGTACTGTCTTGGGCCTGGCTGGGCAGCTTTTTTTGCGTAGAGCCTGGCTCCTGGGAGGCCTAGTTCTGGGCTGAGGAGTCAACTAGGGACCTTATCGAAACGTGGATTCTGATTCCGCAGGTCTGGGGCCTAAGCATCTGCGTTTCTTTTTTTAAAAAAGATTTTATTTATTTATTTTTTTAGAAAGAAGGGAGGGGAAGGAGGAAGAGAGGGACAGAAACAGTGATGTGTGAGAGTTACATCAATTGTTTGCCTCTCACACGCCCCTAGCTGGGGACCTGGCCTGCAACCCAAGCATGTGCCCTGACTGGGAACTGAACTGGCGACCCTTCGGTTTGCAGGCCGGCACTCCATCCACTGAGCCACACCAACCAGGGCTTGCATCTGCATTTCTTACATGCTCCAGGTACAGGGTGTGCTGCTGGTTCAGGACTATGCTTGGGTAGCGAGGGTGGATGAGTGGGAGTGGGGAGCTAGGGACTCTCCAGGCCTCAGACATGTCCCTAAGGAGCTGGCCTGTGACCTCTGGTGTCCCTTCTGGCTCTGACCCTGAGCATCTTTAATACCACACGTGAGTGGGTGGCCTGCATGCTGAGCTCAACCACTCAGCCACTCCTCTGGGTGCTGTCCCAGGCAGGCAGAGGAAGGCGGCTGCCCTTTGACAGTGATTAATAAAAAGAACAGCTTCCCATCACCGAAAGCTTAACTGAGAACTTAGACCTCATCTCTTATAACCGGCAGAGTCAGGCTGAAAGGTATATTTGAGGGCTGTGGGAACCTGGATTTGGAGGCAGTCCAAGGATGGGAGACCTTTGTTTATTTGGCAAACGTTTCCATCCAGGCCTCTCAGGTGATTTGTGGGGTTGCAGGTCTTATTAATCCCATTGTAGGGGCCCAGCACAGTGACAGAGCTAAGGGATCTCGGGCCCACCTCACCTGAGCTCATTGCCAGGCGCGAAAGCAGACACTTTGCAGAGACTGAGCTTAGGTTAGCGGCACTGACTCCCAGCAGGGGACCCAGGCCAGGCCCGTGCAGGATGGCTCCAGAACTCGGTCCCCCACCTCAGACAAACACCGAGCTGTGTACCCAAGGAAGCTCCTGGCCCAGAAGCTTCGCTCTCTCTCTCTCTCTCTCTCTCTCTCTCTCTCTCTCAGGGCTGGGTTCCTGTCAAGGAAACAGAGAAAGTTTCCATTGTACGTTTGCATGTGTGCTTGCTCGCGTGTGTGCCCACAGCACGCCCTCAGAAAGGCCCTGTTATCTTTGCCTTTTTGCAGAAAATCAGGTCAGTGGTTTGTCTGTTGTTGCTAACCACACAGTGCCGTGGGGAGGTGATCTGAGTGGCCGTGGCCCCCCATTGCCGACGGCTGAGGGTCAGAGCGTGAGGGCTGGGAATGCAGCCACCAGGCCTCCACGGCCTGGCTCCCAGACCTCGGGGTCCCCAGAAAGCAGCGGCCGTGGCCAATCTGTATCTCCAGCCACATCCTGTCTCCCTTTCAGCATTCCTCTCCCTTTCCTCGGGCCTCGGCTGCCTGCCCAGGATCTGAAGCCTCCCTGGTGGATGCTGTTGAGTAATCAGGGACCTGGGCCTGAGGAAAGGCAGTCGCCCCATCTTCTGGGGTTAAACCAAGGTCAAGTGGAACTCTCCGCACAGGTATCAATAACAACGACAACAAGGGCTCCAGCTGCCGAGCACTTTCACACCAGTTTCCTCACTTTGCCCACAACACCCTTGGAAGAGGACAGAGTAGGCGTTATTGTTGTGCCCCGTGCTGCTGACGCGGGTGTGCGGTGTTTGGTGTTCTGAGAGAGAGAGAGGTCAAGGGCCTAGTTCAAAGGCATCCCAACTCCAGTCCTAGCCTCACACTCTGCCTCTGGGGCTGTGTGACCTCAGGGGCTGAGGAGGGAACTTTCCCTGTCGCCTTGCAGGTGGCAGGAGGCAGAGGCCGCAGTCTCCTGGGCCAGCAATCTGAGCAGCTCAGGTCTGACGTGGGCAGGCTGCAGTCACCCCTGGGCTTGGCTGGGGAAGACTCTGCCTCCCCAGGCTCTGAGCTTGAATGGGATGGGGACGGACATCAGAGCATCTTCTGGGAAGGGCAGCCCCTCCACCCTCTTCTCATCCCGTCCCTTAAGTTCACCACTGCCTTGTCCACCCATCACCTCCCTTCCCCCAAAACCCCAAGCCCTTCTCCACTCAGTTTTTGCTTCCCTATTTCTCAGAGGCTCAGACAATAGAGGCTGATGTTCCAGCTGCTGAGAGCATGGCCTCCCCTCCCCCTGCAGCCAGAAATCATCCCCGGCAGATTGCTGGGGCCCAGTCTGCCAGACGCAGACCTCGTTCCTCCCTCCCACTTCTTACTGGAAATGAGCCCCTGTCAGTCCCCCATTCCTCTCCACCACACCCCCCCACACCACCCTGCCTCCCAAGAGGAGGTCCAAGGACTCCCCTCTGGCTCCACTCCCCTGCTGGGCACCCTTAGGCCATGTGGAGGCAGGCAGGGCCTGGTGCCCACAACTCTTATGACCTCTCTGGGTCACAGCAGTCTCAGAGGAGCAGCTCGTCCTGAGGTTATGATGTTGGATGCTGATGTTGCACAGCCTGAGCTGGAAATGAGCCTTGGAGGGAAAAACAAACCGGGGTTTCAGTTCCTATGGAAACGGCATCTATTTGCAGAGGAGCCCACATCAGAGCCTGGCCCCTGTGCCTGGGGTGGTGGATGGACATTGGAGGACAAGGTCCTCTGTTTACTGTCTGGGACTCTTCCAGGACTGCATGTCTGGAAGGGGCCCCTTACTTTAGCCTTGACTCAGAAGGGCCCATCTGCCCGGGCATGTCTCTGCAACGCAGGAGTTTTTCGGTACATTTTAAACTTATGAGTCAGGAGTGTGGGAAGACCCTCAAATACATCCTTCAGACGTTTATTCCGCAAATATATGTTGACCTATTCTGTGCTGGGCCCTGGACGAGGCCAGCCAATCAGGAGTTCAATCTGTATCTGCTCAGTTTGGGGGCGAAAGCTTCCCTTCCTGGAAGGAGCTGCGGTCAGAAAAGGCGCAGGGAGGACCCGTGGGTGGGTGGGGGGGGCACACAACACAGGTGTCGCAATGCCACTCCCCCTTGCTCTACAACCAAAGCAAGTGACTTCTGTTCTCACGTCAGGGAGCTAATTCTTACATCCCTTGGGGAAAAATTACCCCTAAGCAGTCGAGGCAGGTGCCTACGTGAGGGGGCATTATGCCAGTTATCGCTGTGGCAGAGCCCTATCGTCACCCTCTGCAAAGGGGTTTTCTAGTCACCACCGACGTGAGGCCCTTGTTCTATGTTAATGCTTCCATTGGATATCCTTAATCCAGCCAATTAAAAAAAAAGTTGTTATTTTCACATCCCTTTACTGCTACAAAGAGCCCCTGCACCCACCATCTCAGCTAAAGCTGCTGGAACAACGCCCATGCCCATTTTCAGATGGGGAAACTGAGGCTGGGGAGGGGAAGGCACCGGTCATGGTTACACAGATGGTAAACAGTGAAGTTAGTATAGGAATTGAGTGTCAGATTCCTTGCTTCACCCTCTCTTCCCAGTCAAGGGGCACCTGGTGACCATGCCTCCCATCCCAGCTGGCTGCCAGCCCAGCTGGGGACGTGAACCAGCTGTGCCCGGAGAGAGGGGGCAGGCGGGAAGGGTTGCTCTGCATCAGGCCTCTCGGGGGCTGCATGTTAGAAATAGCACAGGCCCCAACGCTTGCTCAAGTCACTTCACCCTTCAGTGCTTTGCTTTCCTTCTCCGTAAAGCAAGGAAGTACGTGTGGATCTGAGCCCCCTACGCCCTCATATGAGTTCCAGTGAAGTCGGGGCTCTGGTTGGTGGCCACTCAGGTGGCCGTTCCCATCTCCCTGTGGGTGACTGTGACGGGGACACAGTAGGGTGCACAGTAGACACCCCTTAGAGCTGCTTAGTGTCTGGGCACCCCTAACAGATTATTGGGCCCTCAGGGAAGTGTGGAGTCTGGAAGAGTTCTAATAAGGAAGATCAGGGTTGGGGGAGGAAGGTCCAGGAGGAAGAAAAGTTTCCAGGCCGTGGGGTCCTGCTGGGCTCGAGGTGGGTATGGTGGGGTCAGCAGGGGCACCCGAAGAGGCGGTGGGCGATAGCTTGTGTCCACTCTCCTGTGCTCTCTGGCTGGGCAGGGAGGGGCGGAGAAGAGAAGTAAAGACATCTGAACATCTGCTGCTAATGAGGGGTTTGGGATTTCTGAGCCAAGGATCAGGTTGCAAGGCCTGCCCAGGAGACAAGACGTCTAAGAATCCAGCAGCACGGGGCACACCTCACAACCCCGTTGCTGTGGTGTGCACATTGTTGTCCCCATCGGGACTGAGGCTGGGAAGTTAAGTGGTTGCCTGAGGCCACGTGGCTAATAAGAAGCAGAGGTGGAGGGGAGGGGAGGGGCTGGGTGTGCAGGGGTGCGGGTGGGACAGGGCCATTATTCTCACTCTATGGTCTTGACTCTTAGGGGACTACAGCTCACCTGGAGACTCAGTTCTGCCCTCCTCCTTCTTTCTTGCTGCCATTCTCCTGGTACACCCCCATCCTGCCCAACTCCCCGCCCCAATCCCTCCATTTCCCACTCTCTCCCTTTCTTCGGCTCCCAGCCGCTGGCCACAGGACCAGGAGAGTAGCTGGCCGTAGCTGTTGGGGATGCTGTGGGGTAGAGGAACAAAATCTGTTTCCTACTATGTCCCTTCCCCGGGGCTTCATTCCACTGCACCCCAATTTTAAGTCAATTGACCTGCCAATGGGCTGCAAGTGAGCAGCCGGGGTCTGAGTGTTATTGTGAGTGTCCATGACCCTCTGGGTCATGTGTGTGTGCTGCGCTGAGTGTGCATGAGCAATGAGGGGACTGTTGCCACACATGTGGAGGTGTATGCACGTATTTATGCTTCTGTGTATGTTGTCTATAAAGTTTGTGTGCTTCTTTATTTTTAGTAGTTTATTTTTTAGAGAGAGGGAACAGGAGGGAGAAAGAAAGGGAGAGATACATCAGTGTGTGGTTGCCTCTCGCATGCCCCCTGCTGGGGACCTGGCCCGCAACCCAGGCATGTGCCCTGACTGGGAATTGAACCAGTGATTCTTTGGTGCCCAGGCTGGCGCTCAATTCACTGAGCCACAGGGCTATTTGTGCGCTTCTTAAGCATACTGTGAATGCATGTACTTCCGAATGTACTCGTATCCCAGCAGGACTGGCTGCAGAACTTGCCGGGCCCACTGCAAAATGAAAATGCTGGGCCTCTTGCTCAAAAATTAGGAAGAATTTCAAGGCAGAGACAGTCAGCACTGAATCCAGTGGGGGCCCTGCTGAGTGCAGGACCCTCTGTGGCTGCCCAGGTCTCAGGCCCGTGAAGTCAGTGCCTTACTTGCATGTGTGCATGTGTGTGCTCTTATATGACCGTGTGTGCTCTTGGCCATGAAATCTGAACTCTTTTCTCACAACCCCCAGGCCAGGCCCCTCAGCAGCTGCCTGCCAGTGCCTATCAAAGAAGAGGTGTGCCGTGTGCTTTATTTTTGGCGCCTTTGCTGCCTGCTCCCATCGTGCCCTGGGAGGCTTTTGTTTTACTGTCTTTGTTGGAAGGGTGACAAACACTTCCCTCCATCTGCTGCCAAGGTGGCCCCACCAGAAACCGCAGCTGGGGGTGGGGCGGCTTCCTCAGCCCCTCACCCACTCATCCTGCACCTCTTCCAGGCACCAACCCAGAGCCCTGCCCAGCTGACCCCACCCAGACAAGGTGCCTGTGGCTCATCAAAACTGAGGGGGGAAGACAGAAACCACTTGGTCCAGCTTCCTCATTTTGCAGCTGGGGCAATGGAGACCCAGAGAGAGAAAGTGACCCACCTGTGTGGCCCAGGGAGTCTGGGGTACAGCCAGGACACCTGCCTCCCAGAGCATACAGCCCTGCAGGGCTGGCCTGTGGAGGGGCCTGTGTGAGAGGCGGGGCCTGGAGGGGAGAAGGGGAGACTGAGCTCTCAGCAAAGACCTGGTTGCAGCCTGGCTGACAGGTGGGAGCTGTATCTTTGCTGTTTGATTCTCCTTTCTCCCAGGTGAGAGCTCTGCGTCAAGTAGGTCTTGAGAAATGCTGGCTGGCACATTTGAAGGATGCTGACATATGCCTGCGACAAAGTAAGGGCTCCATTTACCTACTCGGTAGTGAATAAACAGCTGTTTAGTTGGCCCACTGAGTCAACTAAAGAGCATGAGCTTTAGAGGCCTGCTAGAACTAGGTGAAATCACTTGGTAGCTTTCTCATGTTGTAGCTGTGTGACTTTGGCAAAGTTACTTAACCTCTCTGAGCCTCAGCTTCCTCATTGGTAAAACGGGACTTTGATAGGGTTGTTGTGAGGATTAAATAAAACATGATGCTTGGTACAGAATGAAGTACATGAAAAAATCCTAATAAGGCTGTAGTTATTCTTGCTAGCGATGTCACCTCAGGTAAGTCACATAAACCTCAGTTTCCGCATCTGTTGTCCCTGGCACATCATAGGCCCTCAGTAAATGGGAGCCCAGCCCCACTCCTAGGCTAGGCCCCCTCCACTTCCTCAAGGTCTCTTTCACCCGAGGCTCTGTGATTTCTACACTCCCTTCTGTGACACCTTCTACCCCCTGCTGTCACCCAGACCCTGTGACTCTCCCAGCATCAACACTCACAGGCTCTTGGCAGTCCACGGTCTCCCCAGGTTTGGGGGTTAGGGAGCATGGGAGGGGGTGGGGTCCCTGTAAGGAGGCTGGGGGCAGGGCAGGTATAGTTCTCAGACAAAAATCCAAGTCCTGCCTTTGGCCAAGGATTGAAGGGTTCCAGGTGGGTCTCGTTCTGAAGAGAAAGAGGACAGCCGACTGGTGTCTCCACAATCCACCCAGGCTCAGCCCTTCCCAACATTCTCCCTGCTCTTCTTTCCCTGGACTCTGGGAGGTTGCCAGCAGCACGCCTCAGCAGCTGGGGTCCCTGAAATGGGGGTGTGAGGAGAGGGCAAGAGACGTTAGTGTAGTCGAGAGGGTATTGTCCAGGGGGTCAGCTGTGGGATCAGAAACCCAAGCTGCTGGGCAGGCGACTGCTGGTGCTACATAGGCGACCGGTTCTGGGCACCTAGTTTGACCACAGGCCGCTAACCATGCCACAGAACCCCCTCCCCCCACCCCGGCCATCCCAGGCCTGGGAAGAAGGCCCCACTCAGTCTCTGCACGTGCTCCTGCTCTTGCTGCGGTCACTCAGGGCCGTTTTGCATCAACCGTGCAAGACGAATGTGCGTGCGTTTCCAGGCCTCTTTTTTAAACACTGGAAAAAGGTTTGGGGGCATTTCATCCGCAGCATCTGTTGAACTTCAACAACATCAGCTATTTATTCAGATCAAAGATAAACTGTTCTGGCCTAAGCAAGCTCTGACCCAGGCGTGAGAAGACGCAAGTCGTGTTTCCTCATCTGCCCCTCCTCCGCGGGCACCAAAGCCTGACCTCGGGTCATATTGCGCCATCAGGGAATGCAGCGGGTCCGAGCTGGGCAAAGCCTGACCGCGCCCTGCGCCCTGCTCACGTGGGGCGATGTTTACTTACACAGAGAGGAGACCTCCGGGAGGCCAAACTTTGTAGTGGTCACCGTGACAATAGAACAACCCAGCGAGTGAAGTCCCTGGGGTTAGTGAACAATAGACAAAAATAAGGTTACCGTTTGTCCTCAAAATAAATGTGGGAGGGAGGGAACTGACCGCGGCCGCGAAGTGTCAATCGGGCCGCGTGCACGCACACAGCGGAGCCTGTGGGAAAGTTCACATCCCCTCTTTTCTAATTTCAGATGAGCCCAGTTGAATCGCTTCAGTCCAGGGCTGCTTTGACTGGTGAGCAAGGGGCTATGGAGCCTTTTCTGTCGCGGATCCCTGGTCTGGGTCTCTTTCTGGGCCTGAGACAAGAGTGCAGGGGCAGGGGACTGGGGTAATTAAAGGTTAATGAGGCTGCTACTTCCTGCTGTACCCTTTGGACATCTGCGGCCATGGAGTGGGGGCTGGGAGGTCTGTCGGGGTCGATCTTTTGAGTTGAAGGAGAGGCCTCACCCTCTTTCTCACCCTGGAGTTTTTCTAGGAGCTCAGACCAGGGAAGCTGGGTCATTTCTAACCCTTTCCCATCAAAGAAGGCCCACCTGCCTCTGAGACTCAGACAGCCCCTTCCTCCTCACCTGGGCCTGGGAGGCCCTGGAAGCTGTGTGTGCATGCAGGTGGGGGCATCTTTCCACCCACTGAGAAGGCTCTCTGAGTCCTGCCCCAGCTCTGCAGCCCCTAGAGGCCAGTCCTGTCTCATCTGCCCCTGCCTTCTGCTCCCCAGTCAGATCTGCTCCCCTCTTCTCCCCTCCTCATAGATTTTGCCTTGACTCCCACCCCGTCACTCTGATAGGTCTGCTGCTTCTCCCTCCGACTGTCCACCCTCAACACAGAAACGCACCTGAGAGCCTACTTCCCAGAGAAGATCCTTTCTTTTAAACGATTTGTTGTCTGATTTCCTCTGTGCCCGCTGCCATATTTCTATGACACATCATTCTCCCAGGCCAATGGCATGGACGAGACCTAGAGAACAGGGAGAGGGGACGGTCCCCATAGGGGTCTGGCCACAGCAGAAGAGGGATGGTGCCTGCCAGAGAAGAGCTGGCAGTGTGTGCCAGGGGCGTGTGTAAGAAGTCGGGGAAGATGTCTGGAAGGGAGCTCGGAGCCTGGATTCAAGCTCCCATGTTGCCAAGAGCCCCTGGGAGACCTCAGGTAAGTGGCTCCCTCTCTGAGCCTCTTTGACTCGCCGGTCAGTTGGTGGGAAGGACGGACGGACTGATCTCAAAGGTGCCCTCCAGCTTGACTCACAAAGTGTACGGGGATGGAAATGGAGCTGAGGACTCGAATGTGGTTTCCTTGTGGTTCACAGCTTTTTTTTGTTTCATTTTTTATTATTTTGTTTCTTTTTTTATTAAACATTTCAGTGATTGTCAATGGCACTTTAATAAATATTCCCAAGCATTTTACAGACATGGATTCTTTAACCCCTCGCCACAACCCTAGGAGGTGGGGACTGCAGGTATCCCATTACCCAGATGAGGAAACAGAGGCACAGAGAGACTAGGTAACCAGCCCAAGTGGCGCAGTGGTGGTTCAAACCAGGCCGCCTGGCTGCAGAGCCCGTGCTCTTCACCGCCACACTCCACATTCCAGGCGCTGGGCTAAGTGTTCGCCAAGTCCTCTTCATTGTGCACTTAAGAAATCCGAGACTCAGAGCAGTTGAGCAACAGCTGAAGGTCACACAGCTGGGAAGCGAGAGATGAGATTGGAAGTGGGCCGGGCTCCGGGGCCTCTGTGCTCCCCCACCCACCTCCTGCAGTCCTGCGAGATCCTCAGGTCCCCGAAGCAAATTTACCCAACATCCCTACACTGCAATGTCTCTTTAAGCAAGTCAGTTCCTCCCTCTGGGCCTCAGTTTCCCAATCCAGACAATGATTGGGTGTTAGGCCAGCAGATCTTTGAGGTCCCTTACAGCTGTGGAAGTCCATGCTTTGTGAAGTGCGGTGCTTCTGGCTGAAATGACAGATCTGTGGCCTGGGGTTGTAGCCAGGGATGGTGAGGGGACAAGGGCCTGGTGACGGGAAGAAGGAGGAAATGTGGAGGGGCTGTGAGAGCTATGAACTTGGGATGGTGGGCCAGTGTATGAAGGAGAGAGAGACGCCCTGGGGGGGCGTCTCCAGTGAATCCATTCCCTCTTCCCAGGGGTCCCCCAGAGCTCAGGGCAGGCATGTGAGAGTGTTGGGCAAGGGAGGAGGGCCAGGCCAGCCACAGGCCAAGGTCAGAATCCCTGAGATACCGCAGTGTGGGGAGTTAGCACTGCTGGGGGCTTCATTGTCTTTGTAAATACTTGGAGATGCCCAGTTGTTTTAGAAAAAAAATATTTGGAGCTGAGGTGGCATGTTTGTGCGGTTGGCCTGTTCATGACCGCTCTGTGACATCCTTCCCCTTCAGGAATGGAGGATCTTTTCCCACCTGTCACCTCGTTAGGATGTTCACACCAGAGGGCTCACACCCACACACACCAGGCACATCCTTCTCGGGGGCCCCACAGGCACGCTGGGATCACCCCTCTCCCTGTGCTCTCTCGCACGCACATAGTTGCAGTGCATTCAATGCCTGTGTCCCCACCAGTCTTATGCCTCCCAGGGCACTAGTTCCTGACTTGGGGGCTGGCTGACAAATCATGTCCTGTGCATCCCTTGGAGGAGCATGATGTAATGTGCTTAGAAGATGATAGAGAACGGGCTTTATTCCCAGGCAGGCCTCATTTTCCACAGGGCTCTTTTCACTTTGGAAAATTGATGGAATCCCCTTTTGCGTGAGTATCTCAGCCCCCTGAGCTATTACAGCATGGGTCCTTCAGATCCCTCCTCATACATCACAGGTTGGACTAACTTTCTGTCTGAAGAAATCAGAACTCTGAAGAAATCAGAGTTTTCGGCAGACATCAGGGTACCCAGTGACATGGATCCTGGCCCTGTGTGGGACAGTGGCTGTTCCTGATCCCTGCCCCTCTGTGACAAGTATCCACATCATGGAAGGTCATGGCTACAACTGCGGCCAGTAGCAGGGGCTCTGGGTGGCCTGGCTCTCAGGCACCCAGTAAAAGATCCAGCAGCTTCTCATGTGGGTCCCATCTCAAGCCCCTTAGTTCAGCATGCTGAGGGCTGTACTTCCCGACTGGTCTGGGACAGATGAGCAGACCTGTAAGAGTTCCCACACATATAGAGGTTATAGGGACAACTTGATTCTTTACAGAGCTCTGCTCAGACCAGTGTCCCTGGGTTACTGCTTCTTGATCACAAGAGCTTCGGTCCTGTCCCATGAGCTCTGGAAGGCTCTCTGCAAGATGGACACACTGCAGGTACTTCCTGTTTTCCTACCTTTCAGCCTCTGGGGCCTGTGTCGTTGGACAGGCTCAGAGCATAGCTCATGGGCCTTCTGGCTCGGAGCGTCTCTGAGAAATGAAGACTGGGAGGGGAAGAGGGAAGTGGGGGTAGTCAGGTGGGGCGTGCGGGTTTGCAAAACAAGAACACACTCATTTGTCATTTACCAAAAAATTTTTTTCCTTTCTTTTAAAGCTCTTGTTTCCTCAAGGGAAAAGCTTTTATTTGTGCATGAGTAAAATATGCTTTCTTAATGAATTGAAAACAGAACAGGAAGACATTCTTTTGTCCCTGTGACAAAGAACAAAGAAGCAGCATGTTGGCCTCCGGCGGCCACATTGTCACCCACACCCTGGCCTGCAGCCTTGCCCTCTGCCCTCTCCTCTGTCCTAGCAGAGCTGAGACCTGAGAAGGTCTGGCCACACATCATCCCCCTCCCGCTCGGAGTCTTGGCTGGGAACACGGCTTTGGCCGTCTGGAGGCATCTAGCCTGGCCTGCAGGAAACACCACACCTCTCCCCACGGAGAGGCAGCAGGCGAGAGGGAAGTGTGCTTTTAGGGAGGCTTCGAGGCTGCCATTTTTTTGCTGGCGGGGATGATAGTGGAAAAAGAGAGATGAAGGGAGGGATTCAGAGAGTTAGCTGACCCGTTGGCGTCTTCCTTTCCCTGCCAAGAACTCTTCCCACCACCTCTGGTCTTGGAGAGACACAGCCTTGTTTTCTGGAAGACCTTGCTTCAGCCCTTGAAGGTTCATTCCGAGGGCTCCCCAGGCCCTTGTACTGCCCTAGCTCTCACCAGCGCCTATCCCTTCTCTTCAGGAGGTGTGAACTTTCTTGACTTTCACTTTTGGTTTTTGGTTTGGGGGACAACAGCCTTGGTATTGGAGCGTTGCCGGATCTGGTAGCTTATCAGCCACGCCTCTGCAAACCTGGTTGAGGTAGCTAGGATGGGGCTGCATCTGTCTTCCGTGGCATGGGTTTTCACCATGAGATAAGCCTTAAGGGCCAGAACAACCTTTTCCTCAGCAGCTTTTGGGTCTTGAGTCATGCCATCTGCTCTCTGTCCCTGACCCGTGGGCCCTGGGAGAGGTCCTTCAAGTCCAGGCAGAGGTACCTCTATGGGGAGAAGGTGGTGGTGGTCTCGGCTTCCACACTCATTGAGGAACGCCGGATGTGTCGGCAGGAAGACCACTGCCGGATCTGCTGCTGGCTGAGGCAGCCCAAGTCCTTGAAGAGCTTGAAGAGGTCATTGCGAAACTTGACGCCGATGAAGGCGTACAAGAAAGGGTTGACACAGCAGCGGACGCAGGCCAGGCTGTAGGTGATGTCGTAGGCAATGTTGAGCTGCTTGCTGAGCTCACAGCTGCTGGTGGTGGTGATGTTGAAGTTGGCCACCGTCTGGGCCAGGACCACCCCATTGTAGGGCAGCTGGAAAGCTATGAAGACCACCACCACGGCGATGATCACCTTGATGGCCTTGTTGCGTTCGAAGTTGCGTGCTTGAAGGAGGGTGCGGATGATGACAAGGTAGCAGAAGCTCATGGCCACTAGGGGGATCAGAAAGCCCACCACCATCTGGGCCACCTGGATGGTGATTAAGGCTTCCACATGCTCGGTGATAAGGGAGCACCGCAAGGTTTGCTCACTGCCGCTCCTCTGGATGCCACTGTACAGCAGTTCCGGGATGGCCAGCACCATGGCCAGCATCCAGATGCCCATACAGGAGAGCTTGCTGATTAAAAGGACCCGGGCCCGGTGGCGGTGGGCCGAGATGGCCTGGACAATGGCCACATAGCGGTCAATGCTGATGCAAAGGAGCAGGAGCATGCCACTGAAGAAACTTATCTTATAGATGCCGAAGATGAGCTTGCAAAACTGGACACCGAAGGTCCAGGACTTGGCTGCGCTGTATGCCCAGAAGGGAAGGGTCACGAGGAAGAGGATGTCCGCCACGGCCAGGTTGAGCAGGTAGGTATCGGTCATGGTCTTGAGCCTCTTGAAGTAGATGTAGGTCAGCACAACCAGCCCATTGCCCAGCAGACCCACGAAGCAAATGATGGAGTACATGATTGGGAGGAACCAGGCCTTAAAGTTCCGCACGTCCTTTTTGAAGCATACGGACTCATACAGCGTGTAGTCCACCGTGGTGTTTTCTCCAAGGTAGTCGTCCGTGACCTCATCTTGGCACAGGCACACCTGTGGGGAAGGAAGCAGGGGAACGTGATCCAGCTGAGCTTCAGTGGGTCAAACTCTCACTGACCTGGGGTTGCCCAGAGCAGCGATTTCGAAGTGTGGTCAGCCCGTTGTCAGCATCATCCTCACCATCTACCACCTGCACATTCTCGGACCCCACGGCACCAGGATCTCAGGGAGCGGGACCCAGGAGTCTGCTTTTCTAAACTTTCCAGGTGGTTCTTTGGTTTGAAATCAGTGCGTCTCAAATTTTGACACGTATGTGAGTTACCTGGGGAGTGTGTTAAAGCGCACGTCCTGATTTACTAGGCTGCAGTCCTGTCTTTCTACCAAGTAGCCCGCACCTGAGTTTGCCAGCTCTGAGAGACTTGACCTTACCTGTGCTGACCATGGACTGGGAATGGTCTGGGCTTTGGGGGTCAAAGGAGCCCTGAGACAGTGAAACCTACTTTGTCTCTCTGAGCCTCAGTTTTCTCTGTGAAATGGAGCTGAATGCTATTTCCTTCCCGCAGCTGCTGTGGGGGTGCCTGACCCAGGTTCAGGCACCGATGGGTCTGCACGGAGGTTTTATTTTGTGGGAGCCGTGGCTTTCTTCCTGAGCCTCCCTCAGAAACTGGTAGAGAGAGCTTTCCAGGAGGGAGCCTACAAAATACCTCAGCTTTTGAGGGAAGATCCACGTTGGGGTTAAGGTGGAGGAGGGTCTGGAGTGAGAAGAGAGGAAGGCAGAAGCTCTGTTATGAGACCGTGTACCCCGGTTTGGGGCAAGCTGCTGTGCTCACGGAAGGTGAATGACTTGAAGGCTTTTATGGATCCTGAGGCTTGGGGCGCGGTGTCCTGGGCACAGCTGGGGCTCAGGCAACACGTGCCCAGGGCACCGAACTCCGCAGCTGTCGCAGGCATGAGTTTCGGGCCCGCAGGGCTGCCACCTCCTCTGCTGGGACCAAGTCCTCTAGGGGCCCTTGGAAGAAAGCCCAGCTTTGCCTCCCCGCCACCTCTCTGCCCCTCTTCCTCCTAGTCTCTTCGGCAGATCCCAATCAGCAGGGCTCAGCTGCTCAGTGTTTTTTTTTTTAAAAGCCTGTCTGCATAGTAGGGTGAGGATTTTCGTCCGCCTGCTGTGATTTTTATCAATGAGGGAGGGCTCCCGAGTCTGCGCACGCCTCTGTGCGCAGCGATGCAGTGATGGCTGAGCCAGCTGAGCCCGGTTAGGGCTGGGGGCTGCACTGGGAGCTGGTGGTCCCTCCCCTGGGCATTGGGGTCTGGGCAGCTCAACATGGAGGATTCTCATACAGTTGGGGAGGGGTTTTAAAGACGAGGAGAGGGAGGCAGGCCCTTGGAGAAGCGATGTGGCTTGCTCTGAGTTACAGCCCAGTCTCCTAACTTCCCTGTGCCCTGTTTGTCTTTCTCAGTTTCAATTCTGAATCCCTCATGGTCCTGCCTGAGGGGATAGGATGAGGAAACAATAATGTCCAGGAGCCTTTTTTTTGGGTATGGTTATCTCGAAAAGTCTGTGGCAATTCCTTTTCCCTCATCTGGGTGTGACTGCAGCCTGTGAGTCCGTGGTAAGGCCCAAGGCCTCAGGTCTGGGGCTGCTGGATGTAAGGGGGTTCTGGGCCTTCCTGGAGGACCGTACACCAGGCCTCTGTGAAGTGTGCTCACCACTACCGCTGCCTTCTCTTTTCCTCCTTACCAGCCTCCCTCTCCATGAGCCGCCAGGCTCAATGCCTCTGCAGCCCACAGCCCCACCACATCCTGCCCCTCTGAGCCACCACCACCCACCCAAGAGAAGAATGAACCCTGGCTTTCCCTCAACCCCTCCCCCACCTTCTTGCCTGTTCTGGTAGTAATACAGCCCCTCTGGAGCCCTGGAAACAGGGAAGAGAGCGGGGAGGGAGTGGTGATAGAGAAGGGGGCCAGGCTGTGGGCTGCAGCCCAAGCTCCAGGGGGCCTCTAGGATGGGGTTTTGGGAACAGTGCCCAGCGTGGGGCCCGCCTCTGGCCAGAGCTCCTGGAAAGCTGCCCCTCTGGCCTGCAGACCTGGGGAAGAGCCAAATCTGAAGCAGGGCCTCTCCAGCTCTTGTCTCAACGGCCCCTTCCCCCTCCAAGACAGCTCTCACCCCCAACAAACAGGGGAGAGTCGACTGCTCAAGTTACAGTTCCTTCTAACTCTGGCACTTTGATGGGGACGGATTTACTGTCTCCACTTCTGGGATTGAGAAGCAAAGCCTTGGAAACTGGAGGCCTTTCCTCTTGCAGAGCTCAGGCCCCTAGAAATATGTGCACCCCTTTACGCCTTCCCATCCCCACGGTCCTGGGCCCCAAACTCCCCCCGCAGTGGGGTTCAGATGAGTCTCTGTTTCACCAAAGGGAACTGGGCTTCTAGGGGAGCTTTTGGCTGGAGGTTGAGGACGGAGGCAGCCTTGGGGTGCTCAGATAGTAACCTGGCCACCACACCAAAGGTGGTTCTCCCAGTTCACTAAAACATGTGAAGTTTTACACGCACAGATGCACGCCCATATCTGCAGAGCTCAGTAACCCGACAGCCTTTGCTTTTTTCTGCTCCTTCCTCCCTAAGAGTTCAGTCAGAGCCCACATCTCTGTCCCTTGGATGGGGAGATGGGAAGTGGGTGGGGAAGGGGTGGTAACTCATTTCCCTCGTGTTTTAGTTTAAATGGAGTACATGCTCTCTAGGGTCACTCAGTGGGTGGGGCAGGGCGACCATCAGCCCAACGAATGGCGAGGGGGTTATTGTCTGGATCTGTTTCCTTCCAGCAAGCGCCCAGCTGCTCCATCAGAACCTCGGACTTGGGAGAGGTGGGTTTAGGGACAGAGGTATGGAGGAGGGAACAGACCTCACCTGGAAAATGACAAGGAGAGCCACCACCAGCACGCTTTTCATTGGCTTCCCTGCAGGAGACAAGGTGAGAAAGTTATTGCTTGGCAGGCACAGCTCTTCGTTCTTAAAGACAGTCGCTGAGATGGAGGTGCTGATGAGCCTTTCATCACAAGCTCCAGGCTCTGCATTTGCCGAAACAGAATGTCAGAACCAGATTGTGGCCTCGAGGCCTCTGCTCAGCTGGCCTCACTGCCCTCACCTCCTCTTCCTCCTCCACTGTGAGGTCCCAGAAAGGAGCAGGTTGGGACCCCAGGTCAGCACAAGGCCTGACGTGTCACAGATGTAGGACAGGCTCTGGCCACTCAGCTCCGCTCCGTGGCTGAGCTGAGGGCTGGACCTGGAACTTCTTCCCCCCAGGGCTAAACAGGAGGACAGACCACAAGGTAATTTGTGTTGAAGTTTTATGTCACCTAACAAGCCTGAGAGCACCCTGAGGGAAGGGACTGTGCCTTCTTCACCTTTGCAGCTCCTCTCTATTACTCGACCCTCAGGTGTGGCCCACAGGGGAGTCTGTGATGCCAACAATGAATGCCAAGCCAAGATCACCAGCCCTATCGTACCTCTAGTCTCAGTAGGGACAGGGAAGTGGCCGGGACTCTGCATTAAACACCTTCTGGAGCTGCCCCTCCAACCCCTCACCCGACCCCAGCAAACACAGGCTCCTGCTTCCCAAGAGGAAGCAGCACATTCCCAAAGTCTGTGTACTTGGTCACAGCACCACCTGCTGGAAATCCTGCTGCACGACATCCAAGTAGCTGTAAATTCTCCGCCCCGCCCCCCAACAGATTGCCTAAGGTGGGGATTCTGAGCTTGTGAGTCCCTGGGGGATGGAGGAAGAGCATCAAGCCACATAAATAGATAGGTGTTTCTCCTACCTCAAGCGAGCTCTACTGCATACTATTGCTAGACAGGTCTTCTTAAAGTATGGCTTGGATGCCACCGGCCTCCTAAATCCTTAGGACCTTTTTACCCAACCCCAGGGAGTTGCCCCTGAGGCTTAATTAGCGAGGTGGTCAAGCCCTCTGCTGTCTACTTGGACCTGCCTTCCTAACTGTGTCTTTTATTTCTGGGGACAGACGCCCACTGTCCCATTGTCCCCAGCTTGCGCCTGAGTATTTGGGAAGAAATGGTTTGTTGTACAGCACTGAGCTTCTCTCTCACCCCCACTTCCTTGCTCTCCCGAGATCACATCCACATCTCTGCCCTAACAGCCCTCTCCTCAGGGTCCAATGAATGCACAGCTCATCCCCCACTGACTCATCTTGACGTGAAGCACTCGAGGTTTCTTTAAACGCATGAGTCTGTCGGTTACTCTAGAGAAAGCCCATTCTGACTCTCAGTGAGAACTGAGAAACCTCAAAGTTTTGATAAGTTACAACGGGTGAAAAAATAGCTAGACCTGTTTCTACTTCACTCCGTTCACCCCTTCTCTGGGGTGCTGCCCCATTCTATTTTGCCACTATCTAGGGCAGGGGCAGGAGTTGGTGTGTGTGTGTGTATGGGTGTGTAGGTGACTTCTCATTCCAGGTGTGTTGGAAGTAACAAATGAGCAAGGATCTTGCAGGACCAGAACAGGCCATTTTCAAGAAAGGTAACCAAATGGGAACCTAGGGGAACTCTGGTATGGGGCACAGGGGCCTGGTTGCCGGCCATGAGTCACATCGTTTCTGCCCGTTACAAAGTCATAAAGCAACTCTTTTGGGGTAGCACCTTGGGTGGGACAAACGAAGTAGGGAATCTCAGGAGCTGAGGCATGGTTTACTTATGTGTTGGGTATTTTCTCAGTTCTTGAGTTTAGAGTATTGATCGTCATGAAAAAAAAATTCCCTAGAACTCCAGCCTGAGGCCTCAGCGAGAGAAACTTCCTTTTTATCTGGAAGGAGATGGCTGGTTAGCTGGTCCCCTAAGCCCTGAACTTCTACCCCTCACAATTCCCAGGCCCTTTGGGCTACCCAGGGAGTCATGACTGCCCATCAGCTGGCCCCCAAAGCCACCCCAAACTTTTTCTTCTTTGTAATTCCTTAGCTGCCAATATAACTTTTCCCTTTTTTGGTCAGTGGAGGGGGTGGGAGGAAGTAGGGAGGTGGTAGGAACCTGGAGGGGCAGCAAGAGGCCTGGGGACTCTCTCTTAGACAATAGGCAGGGGTGGAGGAGGGCTGGTTACCTCTTGCAGTCGCTGTGATAATTCCTATTTATTGGGCCCTCACTATACCAAACTGTTTCCACGTGCGATCATTTCATCCTCACAGAAGCCCCACGAGGTGAGCACTGCTACTATTCCCACTTCGCCATGAGGAAACGGAAGCACAATGGCATTAATAACTTTCCCAGAGTCACAGCTGGCTGGCATGGATGGGCTTTGAACCTGTCTGACTCTAGAAATGGCAGTCCGAACCGCCCTTCTGGGCTGCTTCTTAGTCTGTTTGTGTCTCTCGTTTATAACATCCCGTGAGTTATCCCTTGTTATCCTCATTCTCTATTTCAGAAAATAGAGGCTCAGAGAGGTTAAGCTATTTGCTTAGGGTCACACAGCTGCTACGAGATGGATGTGAGATTTGAATGAAACTCTCACCAATGCGTAACCCTCCATTTCCCATGAGCCTGCTCTGCATGAGGACCTCTGTGGAGCATAAAGGGAATCCTCACTCCCCCATGTCACAGTGGTCACCCAGTTCTGTTGCTTCTCTCCCCCAACATCTCAGAGCTAGCCCCCTCTGCCCTGACACAAGGCTTTGCGGCCCCCTTGCTGCCACCAAATCTCATCCCTTAACTAAAAGGAAAAAAAAAAAACAAAAACAAATCCCAAAACTTGACTGGCTCCCCATCACTTTCGGAATAAAGCCCAAACTCCTTACCAATGCCATATAAAATCTTAGGGATCAGCCCTGCCTATCCAGCCTGCCTCCTTTCCCCCTTTCCTCTTTCGCGTGGCCAGAGCTGACCGTCTGAGAGCTCCCAGGTTACTCTGTGTGTCTGCATGGAGTTTACAAAAAATTAGGTTTGGCTGCCTTTACGTGGGGCTTGCACCCTCTGGTTCACACGGCTCCCCTCTCCTTACTCCATCTCATGCCCATGTGCATATTTGCCTTGTTGACCTGTGATGGCCATTGAGTCTGATATCACTGTCCCATCTGGGGCCTCTTGCTCCTTCAGTAGTTGCTAACTTCTACACACCCTTCCAAACCCAACTTAAATGCTCCCTGACTCATGTTCACCATTCCTTTCTTGGAGCTTTGGAAGCATTTCACCCACTACCCTATCAGCACTGCACCTCACTCTCTGCACTGACACAGTGACATGTGTCACCATGGCTAGTCTTGGCTGAATTCCCCAATCAATGACAGTCGATGGAAAGGAAGTGCCAAGCAAAGAGGAGAGATTTCCCAACAGCTCCCCGAGGCTGCAGAATTCCCCTCCTCCCTGGCCAAGCTCCCAAGAGGGATTGGCCCTGAATTCCTTCAGCATCCCCCTCTGCTGCCGTATCTGGCTAAGCTGTGAGAGAGGAGTCTCTGGCAGGGTTATTTATTTTTTTCTCTGCTTGGGAGAATTCTGACGGACATCTTAGGCCATACTTCTTTTCTTTTGCTGTTTTTCTTGATTCCAGACCTTATCAGAGAATATTTTCATTGATTTTAGAGAAAGAGGAAGAGAGACAGAGACAGAGAGAGACATCCATGTGAGAGAGAAACATCGATTGGTTCTTTCCATACGTGCCTTGATGGGGGATCGAACCGGTAATCTTTTGGTGTACAGGATGACTTTCCCACCAACCAAGCCACCCGACAACGGCTGGGCCACATTTCTTGAAGGTGGGGAAGGCACCTCCGGGTTGCTCACTCAAATTATGAGAAAGGCCAGCTCAGCCAGGGTTTGGCATTTTCATTTTGTGTAACAGAAACTCAGCGCCCTCACCCACCCTTTACTTCCCGCTGGGCAGATGAAGAGCCTGCCCACCAACGGTCCAGACTGTTTTGAGCAAAAGCTTCTCCGTGGCTTTCCCCTCCACCACCAGTATTTCAGGCTTGACCCAGTATTTTGGGCTTGGCCGTTGGGGTTCTCGCAAATTGAGCAAAGCCATAAGAACACCCCTTTCTTCTGGAACAGAGGTGCCCTCCCTCCCTGCATCAAAGCCTGTGGGTCTAATACCCCCAAAACTCGGTCTGGCAGAGGATCCTCAGTGGTGTGCTGGAGCTGGCTTTCCCACGCTCGTTAGCCAGTGCTAAAATCTCTCTCTGATCTGAGTTCCGTCATTTCATGGCTTGACACAGGCTGGAGGCTTGCGATCAGCCGTGGCGGGAGACTTTACACTATGGAAATTGGCAAGCACTACAAACCAGGGCCATGATCCACCCCACGGAGCCTGTTTTCCAGCGTTTGCCAGCCCACCACTGGGACACGGCTGGGCTCCCTTCACAGATGTCAAACAGAAAGTCAGGAGCAGGGTCGGCAGTGGACGACTGCATCCTGTGACTATGGTCAGCGGGGCTAGATGGCTGGGGAGTGGGGTCAGAGGGTAGGCTGCTGGCAGGAGAGGAAGCTGGAAGAGATTTTAACACTAAAACCGACAGAGTTCTCGACATCGTTTGTTCACTCCACACACATTTTCTGCTCACACTCCTAAAGTACCTGGAGTTCACAGAGGCAAGAATCATACTCTGCCTGCCAGGAGCTCAGTCAGTGCGTGGGATACCCACGGCTGTTTGCTGGGTCCACCCAGGTTTCTGGGGGGCGGGAAAGGCAGAGGTGAAGACAAAAGGCTGTGGTGTGGTGGGGAGGTTTGTGAGGACAGCAGAGGGTGCACCAGGGAACCTTCACTTTTTAAAGCCAACCCCTTGTGGCTTTGAGGCCACTGTGGTGCTTACGCGTTGGTGAGAACGAGCCATCCAGGAACCTGGCCTTTGTAACCTCCGCGGGGTCTGACTCCATGGCTGAGATTTATCAGTGGGGCGTCTGGAGCTGGACGAACCCCTCTGAACCTCTCAGGGCTTCCCTCTATGCTCTCCAAGGTTAGATGGGAGGATGGGCTTTTAAAAGGGGAGAGTCATCTGCCTGGGTAGCAAAAGTGAGTGAGTGGGTGGGTGGGTGAAGGGAGCTGTGCTGGAGGTCCAGGCTGTGACACCTCCAAGCTGAATGCCTCTTGGTGTTCCACCTGATGTCGCTCCCCCAGGTTTTCACCTGCATCAGGTGCCAGCCAGGCTGGTGGGATGCACGGCGGAGACAACAACCCAGCTGGCATTTGCATGGCATGGTATCATTTGCACAATGCAGTCACCTTGAATTTGCTCCTCATCCTCAACCCAAGAGAATTCGAATCCCTATTCAGCAGGGGAGAAAGGTGGGAATCAGAGTGGGAGGGGAGGGTCCAGAGCCCTCCAAGAATTTCTCCCTGAGGAACAGGTCTAGAGAGCCTCACTCATCACCCCAAGCTGAGGTGAGGACAGGTGCTGCCCAGGTCACTGGCAATCCCAGCCTTGCCACCTTCTTCAATCCCACTGTTCTGGGAAGCATGACCTCAATCCCTTTGTTTGTCCTGGCATCAATGGTTACCCCCTGTCCCAGGTCTGAAAGGTGCACCCTCTGTGCCTGGGAGAAGGGAGTGGCATTCTGACTCCCACCAAAGCAGAATGGGACTTCTTCAGTAGGCTTTTCCATGCCTTCCACCCGCATCCTCTGCCCCCATTCCACAAATTCAGTCCAGGCGTCAGCGCGACCCCACGCTGTTGTTTTACTCACCCAAGTCCATGATACTCTTAGGCGCTGAAACCGCACAGGAAGGCTGTGCTTGGGCTTGTGCTCCCCTGTCTGGGGAGGAAGTGGTGTGCGCCCCTTTTAAGTAGCAAGAGGAGCCACCCTCTTCCCGGCCTCTTTCAAACGTAAGGGGTGTGAGAAGTGACAGGGTGCAGTGACAGAGTGCCGGCCCACTCACTGGTCATAGGATCATGAATCACTGTGTCATTTACATTCAGAACTCCCCTCTGCAACCCCACAGAGCAAAGACAAAGGGCCCAGCCCAAGGTAGGAGAAGAGGGGCCATGTACTGACTCAACAAATATTTATAGCCTGAATTCCACCTGTAGGGGAGTCAGGGACCGAGTGACAGCTGTGAAAGCCATATCCCCAACCTCCCTTCACCTGGCTCTGTCACAGGCATGGCATTTCCCAAGCTACTTTGCCCTCTGGCTTCTGGGTAGGTTTGGCCCATGAGAGGCACTGACAGATGATGGATGGTAGAAGAGAAGGGATAGGCCCAAATGTATCCTGTCTTCTTTTTTCTTTTTCTTTTTTAAAAAGATTTTATTCAGTTATTTTTAGAGAGAGGGGGAGGGAGGAAGAAAGCAAGGGAGAGAAACATCAGTGCATGGTTGCCTCTTGCGCACCCCCCATTGGGGACCTGGCCCACAACCCAGGCATGTGCCCTGACTGGGAATGGAACCTACGACCTTTCAGTCCGCAGGCCGGTGCTAGATCGACTAAGCCACACCAGTCAGGGCCTTTTTTCTGGTTTTTCTTCCCTTCCCTTCCCTTCCCTTCCCTTCCCTTCCCTTCCCTTCCCTTCCCTT